>OMKY01221444.1:0-14881 GCA_900302395.1 Bregmaceros cantori
ATATATATATATATATATAATCGTTCCGCCACCAAAATATTGGTCCTGAACCGAACAAACATTTAGTTTGTTCTTAAACTTCCTTATATTGTGCAATGTTAAGTTTAGATATAGTTAATACAAAATATATTTGCTGGACTCTCAAACGTCAATGCAACTGTATTAACGTGAAACCGGGTTTAAAACGCCATTACATTCACTTCTTCGTCTGTCCACAAGATGGAGCCCCAGATGCATGGGGCTTGATGACTAACAGTGAAAGTTGGATGGAAGCACAACCGCACATAGAAAAAGTTCAAATATATAGAGAGCGGAAAAGAACGTTTTTAACCGGTTTTGTGGATGTCATAAAGTTCTGTTTCTTTCCGGAACAGTTGAGGAAATCTTTTCGTTTCCGTTTCCGTTTCCGCTCCTCATGAAACTCCGTTCGTTTTCGGTATTCGTTTTCGTTCCTCGAACCGGTTCGGAGCCCTGCTAATCAGTGACGACACCCGTTTTCTGTGCACTGGTAGAACCGAAACTTGGTAGGACTTATACTTTCTGGAAGTGTGTTTGCCATCTTAGTTGATACTCTTCTCTGGCAGAGGCTGTGAGTGGCCGCAGAACGTCAGAGCATAACACAAAGCCGCCTATACTGACATTACAACTCTAATTAGATGTTGTACACACCTGGCGAAGCCTGTAAATACGTGTGGGAGAGGACAATTGGAAGTCTAAATGTACAGTATGTGTTATTACGTCCATTGTCTTGTGTCATCTCTTCTGCTCACAGTACCTAGTTGACAATAAATGTCAACTAGTAGAGCTGCGCGATATGAACAAAAATTCATATTGCGGTGGCGCGCTGTAGCAGAGTGGTTATAGAGTGCGCCCCCGGTCGACCAGCGCGGTGGATTCTAATCCCCTTTTCTGCAATGTCCCCCCCGACTCTTCATGGCAGTTTCCATTTTAATCCTGTCACGATCGCTCTCAATAAAGGATGAAACACTGCATGCGCAAAAAAAAATCCATATTGCGTTATACCGCGCAGTTCAGCTTGGTACAAGTATTTATAATAATTAGAATTCTTTTTTTTTTAAATGTTGCCAAGAGGGGACAGCACAGCTCAATCTTCGTTTATTGTAGATGGCGCGTATACAAAATAATTTAGATGGCGCGTGTACAAAATAATTTACTAACATTGGCGACTAGAGTGCGGCATAGGTAGTTGTGTGACATTGCAAGAAACAGGGAAAGAGGAGGAACTTCAGGCTTTGATGGGAAGTGAAATTGAAATTGACACAAAGTATTGTGCACGCCTGAACCTGAGGACTGATCCTGATTGGCTAGGACATCTCGAGGATCATACTGCCCAATAGCACAGCTGGTATGGAAGAGCACTGTTGTGGGTTGTATGCCCCTGCCTCCGACAGCTTTGCTGCATGTCCCGTTGCTCTCTTTAACCAATTTTTTTTCTTTTAGTTATTTTTTTTCGGTGCAAGGCTGCAAGCGCATTTTTCAATTTTTGTTGACTGGGGTACTGTGAAGGAGGCCGAGAGCAGGAAAGCAAACCTGCAGCATACTTGCGTTGGTAAGGGGAAGCATCTCGCGACAGCTGCATGTGCTGTGAGACTAAGCCACAGGCACAAGAATGAATGGGGCTGGAAGTAGCGGTCTAACGGACCAGCCCCCAGTTTCAGATCCAATTCTATCTAATGAATCTGAAAATGGGTGATCGTCTGACCACTGGCCACTAACCGAGCCTTTTTCTGACAGAACTCTGACTGGAACAAGTATGACGAGCGGCTGATGAAGGCGGTGGAACGGGGCGAGGCAGACAAGGTGTCCGCTGTGCTCGCCAAGAAGGGGATCGTCGCCACCAAGCTGGACGTGGAGGGACGCTCTGCGTGAGTATTACTACCACTTTTCACTCCTCCTTTTCAGTTTTTTTATTCATCAGATTTCTGTCGATCCCTCGCACCTCACCTCTTCACCCCCCTGCCCCCCTTCCCTCTGGCAGCGGGGGGAGGAGGGGCAACTTGGACTGCGCTACTTGAAAATAGCTTCTTCCCTTGTGTGACGATGTATGTTTAATTTTGCGAATAAACATATTCAACATAGATGATCTCTGCTATTTGGAATGCACACTTTCCAAGATGTATTTCTTGATTGACAGGGTTTCCAGGGATTCTAAAAAATGTCTAAAAAGTCTTGAATCCAGAAACATTTTAAGCCTTGAATGTCATGAAAATCACCCACATTTTCACCACAGGTCTAAAATGTAATTTACCCAAGTCTTTAAAAAATGATTGAAGTTGATAAAAATGTTCTCATAATGGCCTAAAAAAGTTATTTAATAGCACTGGTGAGTCCTGCAAGAACCTTCGATTTAAAAGCAAAACTAAAAATATTTATTCATGAACACAAATCAACTTAGTTGATTTACGGCAACTCTACCACAGGTAAAAATGGGTTCGAAAAACGTGCATGGACACTGATACAAAACCGTGTGTTTTGTATCGCACTGCCCTTGTATTTCAGACGGCAACCTAAGTTCCGGGGTTGGACAACTTATTGCAAGTAATTTGGTTATTCATGTGACTTGTAAATAAGCATGCAGTAGAACCCCTGACTTCACGTTTATATAGTTCCATTTTGTATGGAATCAAAATCCTTAGCAGTCATTCAATTGTTGACTTGAATGGATTACGGCTGTATTAAACATAATGGAATGTAATCCCTTCATTACTTTTTTAAATGGGGTAATGGAAATAAGTTACTGATTACTTGAATTGTCAATGGGTAACTTGTAACTGTAACCTTTCCAAAGTTCCCACGCACTCTGCCACGCACACATCTCTCTGGCAGCCTCCAAAGTCATTAAAGCACAGCAGACTCAGCAGTGAGAGTGACATTTGGTGTCCTTGCTCCCAAGCCGTGACTAGTAGTGATTAATATTATTATTATTATTTTTTGTGCGCAAGCGCCATTTTTCATTCTTTATTGAGAGAGACAGTGACAGGATTACATCAGAAACTGTGATGAAGAGTCAGGGGGGAGACATTGCAGAAAAGCCAAGAGGGATTTGAACCTGCGGCACTGCTCGACCTATGGTCTGGGGGACGCGCTCTCTACCCGCTCGGCCACCGCCCGCCTCTGATTCATTTTTATCCACCAAAAAAAATTGCCATTTATTTATTTATTTATTTATTTATTTTTTAGACCAAGTGCTTGTCAAAGTTGTTTTTATGTTCCATTACAGAGCCAATGTACCACAATGGAGTGATGGGTTTGCTATTTTTTCAGTTGCTGCCATCTAGCGCTGCAAATCGTTGCCAACTAATTAAATTAGTCTTTACTAATGAAATACTCCTTGTTGCAGCCCTGAATTTGATAGTCGATGAACTGGCCGCAATTAGGGCTGTGTGATTTTGCCAAAAAATGAAATCCCGATTTTTATCCTTGATATGTCGATCTTCGATTTAATTTCGATTTGAATGAAGAAAAGACAAAAAACATCAAAACAAGATTTTTGTAATTCATTCTTTTTTTTTTTATGTTGCAAACTGTGTCCCCCTTTGGAATAAAGAAAAATGAGAACTGGTTCTAGGGCTTGGGATTAATATGTTAATATTTTATACCAATCTTTTTCACCAATATGACTTATAAACAAACCAAGTTATCCATAGGGCTGCTGCGATTAAATGTTACATCAGCCAGCCATATGCCAAAAATATGCTACAATCATTCAAGTTAAAATTAAATTCCGTTTTGATGATTTCACTGTTTTTTTTTGTTTGTTTGTTTTTTAAACCCTCGGAGCATGGGGCTATAATATGGATGGGGCTCCAGCCCCTGCGACACATATATTTAAAAAAATGTAATCAACACCTTTTTTAGAATGTAGAAAATTGTAATAGTTTTTCCCTAGAAAGTAGAGATCCTCTTTATGGTATGAATTAGGTACGCTGGGAGCTATTGAAACTTTGACATCGCGTAATACCTAATGACATATTACATGTCATGTGCGCTTGGCATGTCGCGTGATGGTTACGGGTGGATTACATGTGTCAGGCATCTTGTAGGTGAGCAGCATGAGTTATTGGCATACGTTTGTTTTTAGCATTAGCAAATGGCCAAGGACTTGCTGACCCTCGTTGAACGGTGTGTCGGATCATGTTGAAAATTCTATTCAGTTTTTCCTAGAAGGTAGAGATCCACTTGTTTACATTATACGTCGTTGTGTTCATATATAATTTGTCGATTTTTTTTTTTTTAATTTGTTTTGTTTGTTTGTTAAAACTAAAAATGTTAAATGGCCTATTTCCATAATGATTGTAAATCGGAAATCCACTTCGCCACCGCCCCCCAACGCCCCTTCATCCCATTTCCGATTTACTCTTCTCCAATAAAGCTGAAAAATGGCCTGAAAAACAAAAGACAACATTATTTTTATAAGACCACTCCTAATATGGAGGAGAGGTCATTATATATTTCTTTGCTATATGCCGTTGCACTATTATTACACCATTGCCACTTCATAACTCAATGTGTGTGTCTGTGTACTACTTGCCTGTTATGTGTGGGTTCACTAGGAGTGTCAAAAAATTTTTTATGGGTGCTTTACCAAGCAGGGATGCACAATTCTGAATCGATTCATGGGCTTTGTGAATCGAGAAGATGTATCGCAGCAAACATGGGAGGGGATGGGGCTGGGGGGAGCTCGACACACCCTCCTCTCCGCAGTCTGTTGGCCCGCACATTCGTTTTACTTGCATACTTTGTATAGAACAATAAAGTTAGCTCCAGTGATACACGCATGGGCTACATGGCGTCTGCCCTTGAGCCACCCCCAGTCCAGAGCCCCAAGTGTGAAGTTGAGAAGCACATTGACAGATGAACGCATAAAGGAAATAATGGTCAAGCTGTGACCATAAATTCCTGGTTTGTGACACAGCCTTGATTGACAGGCCCCTTGCTTTCACTAGAGCCAGAGATATGTGGTCAGAAATATGTCAATGGCGACTCAGCAGGCATTAATATAGCCACAGTCGGCCACACACAGGCCCCCTGCAAGAAGTTGCCATCAGGGACTCCATTAGCTCGCGCTAGCATCCAATGCCATGTTCTTCACAAACGCATTGTTCATACTCTACTACGGGGGTTTGGATGACCAAAACATAATGGACAGCTCTGCAAATATTCACAAAATTATAATATTAACCACATTAATAATGTGCCGATTCCTTAACATAACGTACGGTATTAATCATTTTAATTGAAACCAACAGGGAGCGAGGACAAGTGGATATTCAATTGATTCAAATGACTTGAATCATTGAAATACGATACAATGCGTTTCACAGTATTTCGGGGGCCATGGTTATCGTGCCATTTTGCAATCATCCCTCCCCTAGTCAGAGTTGGCATGTTTGTTTTCTATGACTGGGGATGATGGATGATGGGTATCATTTTTTGGGGGGGATCATAGCTTTTTCAAAGTAACAGGGCTTGTCTTTTATTGACCAATCAGGAATCGATGATCACACAAGAGGTGAAGGCTAATCGTTTTCCACTTATCCCCAAACCCAATGGCTGTTCCAACTGGCTTACCTATCCAAACCGGCTGTGATTGGAGCTGTTGAAGCTTTGACATCGCGCAACACCTATGTGTGAAATATTACATACAGGGTGTCATGTGCGCTAAGCATGTTGCATGATGTTCATGGGTAGATTACATGCGTCAGGCGTTCTGTAGGTGAGCACCATGAGTTATTGGCTTGTTTTTAGCAAATGGACTTGTTGACCCATGTTGAATGACTTATATGGCAGCCTATGGTGGATGTGTATGGTCGGTCCACCGTGGAACGAGACATATTTTTAGAAGGTAGAAAATCTGCATCGCAAATCTTCCTTGAAAGCAGAGGCACTATTCGATATCAGAATCAAGTTTATTGCCATTGTCAATGATGCAAAAATTGTCAATGAGCAGAGACTAGGATTTTATTTCTTGGTTTTGGTGTAGGAGCATGGGCACATAGGACATAGTACAACACAAAACACAGCAAGTTATGTCGAGCCCAAAGCGGGCAGCACCAACCAAATAAATAAAAGTATTATATTAGGTTTGTGCAGGTGGTACGGGGGAGGGGCGACTATATACAGGGCAGCATGCAACATTGTGGCATAGATTTGGATTTCCATGGTGGGAGCAGGATTCGGGGAGGGTGTGGGGTGGCATAAGTAGCTAGTTCTGTTGCTTTCGCCGGCGCTGACTAGGTATTTAGGAGCGGTATAGCAGAGGTGAAGAAACTATTCCTGTGGTGAGTGGTTCTGGTTCTGATAGACCTGAATCCCTTCCCTGAGGGCAGTAGTGAGAACGGGGAGTGACGAATCGGTGGCGATCCAACAATGCGTGTTCTGGAGGGGAACAGGTCGTTGACTCAGCAGAGGGGATAAGACGCTGCAGTTTTGAGTCTGTCCCTGACTGTGGCTCCAACGTACCACACTGTGATGGACGAGGTGATGATAAGTTGTTGTGTTAAGATATCAAATTTGGTGGAACTTCAAACGTCAGTCCACTAGGGCTGCAGCGACTAGTCGATTAATCGGTGACCAAACGCTTACAAAATTAATCGACAACTAATGTAATAATGGATAATCACCACGGAGTTGAATCATTGTTATTTTCAGCAGTTTTTTTGCTGACACCACCACCTATTGGTCTACACAAATTTGATATTACTTATTGCACCAAAATTGACTGCAACTCTGCTACTCAATTCGACAAGATTCATTTCTGTGTCGCTGTGAATATTTTGGGATTTTTATTTAGATGTTTTTAAGGGGAAAATTATCAACCGATTAATCGACTAATCGTAAAAAAAGCTAATGATTCACATTTTAAATAAAAAAATACACAGATTAATCAATGAATCATTCGTAAAAATGGCTTAATCAGCGGTCAAAATAATCGTTTGTTGCAGCGCTGAACCTTATCAGTCCCCAAGTTTCCAAGCTATCTGATGGACTCTTTTAAAATCCTAAAAACCATTAGCAGCATGAGCCCTGTGTCTGCAATGCAGCACATTATGTCATCGCGCCACTCTTTGTAGCCCAATTACACACCTCTATATCCATGTCATTTATCACCGGCGCTCTCCACTATCCGTGTAAACTATTATTTCTTTCCTGCGTCTGCTCGAACACCCCTCCTCACCTGCTGCTACCCTGGTAGCGTTGGTCATTGTGCATCTAAATTAGCTGCCGGGTCACTTTGGGCCTGCGCCACACCACTATGACATTAGCTAAACATATCGCCTCCAGCATATTGTCCCGTCGGGATTAGCGGCGAGGAATGTTGTGCGCATGGGGATATTTTTAAAATGGTAAACAATATGCATGGTGGGGATCTTGGCGCGGGGTCGTTAAACTGGTGTTAACTGTTTATGTCATGTCTTATACGTAATGGGGACCATCAAACTTGACAATGGGGACTGGAATGACACAGTCGTCTAGGTATAGAGATCGTAAAAGCTACTTTCCACATGGAGATGAGAATAATGTCTACAACCGGTGTTGTATTCTACTCATGTATACTTTATACGATGCTTTTCTTACCAAGCAATGACTCGAACATTTGTACTACACTACATGTATATGTGAATGCTATACCAATTAAGTCCTTACTTATCCCAACAACTCCATGAATGTAAGGGAATGCGCTCTCTAACCACTCTGCCACCACACGCCCCCTCCATCACATTACATGTTTAAGGTGATGCCTTGCTGTTAAGCAATGGTTTTTTTTTCATGATTTCATGGATTAGTCAATCAAGGTGTTCAAGTGCTCGGCCATTAATGAAAACCACATCTTGCAATTCGATGAAGGCCGTTACCAAACATTTGACTGATGGAACTTTCATGAAACGCTTGTTGCTGCACAAGCATGTCTCGACCAGTTTGCAGTCTGCACTTAGCTGTCCAACTGATGGCGGTTACTGTTACAGCTCTGGTTGCAGCGACTCATGTACCTGGTCACACTCGAGTCGACTATCTGCTGGGCTCAAACCGTTGTCACCACTGGGGCATAGATGGGGATGGTATATACTGTAATTACTGATATAATGCACCTGTAAAAAATGCTGACCTTTTTTTGCATTTTTATACCTTGGTTCACCTCTTGGTTTAAAGATGAGTGGACATCTGCGGCCACCTAGTGACCGAATTTTGGTTCCAAATTCTTCAATCTTGTATCGCCTGGGGTTTATTTCAGTTGGAATTACTGTTCTAATGAGGTCTTATTGGCTTTTTAGAACTTGTTCTACTCCATCGTGCCCTCTTATGTAGTAAGGCATCAGTTTATCTCCTTGTTCAATTATTGTTAAGTGTACTCCCACACCGGCATGTCCGTATCCAAATTCCGTGTTTATATCGCTTGCAATTCCAATGGGAGAAATAAAGCTCTTCCTGAATATGAAAAATCTGGATTTTATTGCATCTCCGAAACGTGGAGCGCCGGGACTTGGAGATGAAATGGTTTTGCATGCGCCACATTCGATTTTGGAGGCAGACACTTTCAAGATGGTTGAATTAAAGAAATTGAAAATACGGAATTGAAGAAAAAAAATGACTTTTTTTTTTTTTCTGGGATACATCTTTAGCATAGTCTGGGCGACTGCATAGGCTAATCTTTTAGCCAAAATCGCACCATTGCAATATGACATTCTTCTACAGCAACATTACTTTTTGTATCACCCAGCCCAGACCATCGGTTACACGCTTGCATTCCGAAATTAATGAAATACATTTTGCAGTATCTTTTGTCTAAAAAACGATCTGCTTATTTTGTTGGGTTCCCTCCAAAACTCTACCCCTAACCCTAACAAAATTAGCAAATCGTTTTTGGGATTCAAACTTTATCGGGATGGAGTTATGTCGGAAGGATGGGAACCCCCCCACTCCCAGCACACCCTGACCCCCTTCCACAACACAGACGACGTGCCGGCGTGTTTTAATACCTGGTGCCACTCAACCAACACTACACCCTACCCCCCACCACCACCAGTCCAGAGCCGTGGTCCGCCTGGCTGTCTGCAGGGTGGGATACCTCCGTGGGTGACCAACACTCAGATTGGTTTACGCACAAGTGTTGGGGAAGAACGCAGGCCAGGGCCGTGTCAGGAGACTCGAGACGGTCAGTGGAATGTGGGCAGGAGGAGCGGAGGAGACTGGCCTCTAGGTAGAGGAATGTGGATAACTGGTGTTCCTTTATCACCCACTGGTAGGGATGTTTTGGAGGTAATGTCTCATACCCATGAGTCAGTCGATTATAAAATCAATATTTAGTTAATTTTCTTACAAATCAATTGATCAAAAATGTGTTCTTCAATACTAGGGCTTTACGATTTTGCATGACAATAAAATCCTCATTATTCTCTTTGAAATCTTGAATTTTGATTCAATTTTGATTTTCTGAAGGAAAAGAAAAAAAATAAAACTAGGAATTTCCACCTTCAAAATATTATTTTTATTTCAAACTTGGCAAACGGTGCTCCAATAGAGTTCACCCAAATAATTTTCATTTTACCTTGAAGAATCATGCTGCAATATATTTGACTCCTATGTGCACGCAGCACCAAATCGTCTATAGTAGATTCATGACATTTCTTTGGGCTATTTTCCATTTCAACTGCACTACACACAATTTGTTTATACGGATATATTGGCAAATATGAAGTTTTTTCCATGTCTAAGCTTGGGTCTAAACAAGTTCAAATGTTTTATCAATAACGTAATACTTATAATCTGACAAAATGGAAGTCTTGAATAACAACACCAGTTCAAGAAAGCAGTGATTGTCACTGTGTGGAGTGGAAAACATTTCATAACATGTTTTTATTCCAGCTCAACACTAGAGTAGAGTATAGCATAGCGGATCCTCTCTCTCTCTCTCTCATATTGATCGAACACTACACACAATTTTTGGTCAAGGCAGTCTAGTCTTTATTCCTTTCTTGAGGCCCCTCCTTGTGTATTGTGAATTTCAGGGAAGCTGTATTCTCAGGTCCCTGCCTGTGTCTATCAGACATCTTCTGTTGAGCTGCTCTTGATGAGCAGAGTGGAAAGACAAATAAAGCTCGGAGGCCCTAATTTCCTGAACACAGTCTCTCATTACTCCCAAACAGTAGCCCTAGCTTTAGTGGCTAATGCAGGCTCTGTCTGTGTGTATGTGCAGCCTGCACGCATTCTCTACGCTGTGAGGAGCCCTTGGTCTGAGAACCTGCCTCAGTCCGAGTGCTGCAAGAGGGCTTGCGTACGTGTCTTTGTTGAATATGAAGTGCAGTGGAATTAGGACTGTAGCATTTAGCCTAACGATCTTGCGTACGTGTCTTTGTTGAATATGAAGTGCAGTGGAATTAGGACTGTAGCATTTAGCCTAACGATCTTGCGTACGTGTCTTTGTTGAATATGAAGTGCAGTGGAATTAGGACTGAAGCATTTAGCCTAACGATCTTGCTTCTCTGAAACCTCAATTTCACATTCAATAGGGCTGTTGCACGAGCCATCTCAGCTTGGCGGCGGCAGACATTTCTGGTGGTATCTCGTACGGTGAAGTATACATATACGTACTAGGGCTGCAACTAACGATTATTTTAATAGTCGATTTATTTGCCGATTATTGAAATGATTAATCGTTTGGATCTTTTTCCTTTAAAAAATACCCCAAATTCTTACATGGAGCAACAATTACGACAACTTAATCTTGTCAACTTAAAAACTAGTCAAATTTGGTTATTCTTCACCAACATATATTCAAGGATTAAGTTACTTCCTCTGACACAAACTCCGTAAGATTTTCATGGATTTCTTCATAATCATTTTTTAATCAATTATTCCCATTCATATTTTCATAAATTATGAATTAATATGTAATTGTGTCAATAAATGGGGGAATATCAGCACAAAACCACCGATACAGCTTACCACTTTACGTCCATTGTATGGGGGCAAATACAATGGATATAGTTAGGCTGCCATCTGCTGGGAATTGATAGCATGAATCGATAATGGAAGAACTCGGCCTGTTTGTCTCACTGCGATGATACCACCACCACAAGGAAAGTTTACATCAAAATAAAGAATTTTATAACGGAAAATATATTTTTTAAAAATATCAAATTCTAAAAACGGTGCCACTTTTGGGAATGAAGTACACAGATCTCACTCTTGGGAGCACGGTATAAATAATTATACTTTTATAAGAATATAATATTATTTATATCTAAATTTAAATAGCCGATTGTAATTTGCAACACAAATAACAGTGGCCCATCATGCCGTACTGAATAAGTTCCTACAACATTGATGTACTGCAATTATCGATTTTATATAGTTGAAAAATCTTGTAACGTAATAATCAAATTTCGATATCGGAAGCAGTTTTTTTCTCCGCCCTACGTGTAAGGAACTTTGGTGAAATAGCAACATGAAGGAGCAAATCTGACTAGGAATTTAGGTC
This sequence comes from Bregmaceros cantori, assembly GCA_900302395.1. NCBI lineage: Eukaryota > Metazoa > Chordata > Actinopteri > Gadiformes > Bregmacerotidae > Bregmaceros > Bregmaceros cantori. Next base: position 11,501 of record OMKY01221444.1, read on the forward strand.
ATGGACATCCTGTCTCCTGTACCCCCGGTCCTGTGGGGCTGTCGTCTGTGACTGACGTAACTGGTTCATCAGGGCTCAAACTGTCGCTATCTGGAGTTAGTTTCACACGTTGAGTGAGATGTTTCTGCCACATTCTTTTAGCCCGTTGGTGTGCACTTGCCTGCGCTAGATGTTATTTCGTTAATAACCTTTGTGAGAATGACGTCAGTTTCATGTTTTTGCTGCAATGCACTTAACGGCAACATGGGGGTGAACATCTCTGAATTTTTAGCAGCCTTCATTTTCTTTTATTACTCTCTTTAGAGATTCAAGATTCATTTTAATTCGTAATATACATGACAGCAGAGCACACACATGGAATTTTATTTGGGCATGAAACGTTGGCCTCTCTCAAGATCAACAGGTAATGAACAAGGTCAACACAATAAGATAGAAAAGCAGCACAGTTATAACACAGTTATGAAGTGGCGTAGAATCAGCATATGTAACATGTCAACATGTCAAGCAGGGCTACCCCACTGCGTTCAGTAGCATCACTGCACATGGGGGAAAAACTGTTTCTCAGTCAATAGGTCTTAGTACGCAGGGCTCTGTAGCGTCTTCCCAAGGGAAGGGGGGAGAAAAGGTGGTGCACAGGGTGAGAAGGTCCTGAATGGAGGACGTAAATAATGCTAATACTATACTTAAAGTATTAATATTTATCGATACAAAACCCTCTACATATCAATTGGAAGTATTTTATCTCAGTGAGTCATTTGTCTAGGTGATTTTTGCAATCGATAGTTTTTAATTAGCTTTATCACGAGTTGTGGATCAAGTTAATCATTGTATTGTGTTTGTTGCTCTATAGGTTCCATTTAGCGGCTACACGGGGACACCTAGATTGCCTCAATCTCATCCTTGGAAACAATGTGGACATTACTGCAACGGATGCTACTGGTGAGACTCAGTATCTTACAATAATAGACCACTGTGGATTGGGGCTGTATGATTCTGTGTGTGTGTGTGTGTGTGTGTTGTCACTCAAAATATGTATATATATATTTTTTTATTTCAAATTTTGCCCCTTCTGGGTGATGAAGTACATCACTCTTGAGAATTGACAATTTCTACTTTTATAAATAATTTCATAAATATGACCTGGAGTCACCATGTAGTTATCTTTTTGTGTTTAAGTACCGAGTTATTACGGTGGAACTGTAAAAGGAAGCAAGCTTTATTCCTGTTATATAAACATGTACTTAAAATAACTATGCATTTACATGTTAATTTGCTTCACTGTAAAATGAAGCGTTACCTTATTTTCTATGTTATGTTTCTATGTAAGGCTGCCTGTCGGTAATCTTCTCCATTTATTTCCAGGTAAAAATGCTCTGCATCTGGCATCGCGCAATGGCCATTCTCTCTGCGTGCAAAAGCTCCTACAGGTATTGATCTGCTCCACCACACATGTATAGTGTGTTGATTTTCTATTGTTATTTTTTTTCAGCGTATGCTCCATTTTAACTTTTTATTGACGGGATTCGTTTTGATAGTGGGTTTGAGAGAGATTGGGGCGAGACCTTGCAGAAAAGTCGAGGGGAGGAGAACTCGCGACACTGCCTGTGCCTGTGAACTCAGTCACAGGCATCATACGTGTGCTGGGCGTGGATGTCTTACCGACTGCGCCACAGAGCCAGCACATACTGCATAGATGTTTAAAGTCATTTACTTGTTATCATTATATGTTACTAGACTGGATGGAGTTGTGGTAATATTATTAAAGATGTATTATTAGAAAGTAGCAAATTGTAATCACCAGCTCCGAACCGGTTCAAGGAACGAATATGAAAACCGAAAATGAACAGAATTTTACGAGGAGCGGAAGCGGAAACGTAAAGATTTATTCAACCGTTCCGGAACAGAAACGGAACAATATGAAATCCCCAAAAGCGGTTAAAAACATTTTTTTGTTCTCTTCATATTTTAACATCCTATGTCTGGGAGACCATCTCTGGTTGTGCATCCATCCAACTTTCACTGTCAGTCATCAAACCCCATGCATCTGGGGCTCCATCTTGACGACAGACGAGGAAGCAAATGTAATGGCACTTTAAACCCGGTTTTCATGCTAATATAGTTGCAATAAAGTTTGAAAGTTCCCCAAATATATTTTGTATAAACTATATTTAAACATGACATTGCACAATATGAGGAACTCTAAGAACGAACAAAATTGTTGTGTTCCAAACCGTTTCAGGACCCATATTTTGGTGGCGGAACGGTTCCGAGAACGAAAATTCCAGCCCTGGTAATCACAAAGCTGAGAACAAGTTATATATTTTTGGACGTGAGCTCCATTTTTCCATTTTATTGATAGGGTCAGTGTGAAGGGGGACGAGAGCGCCCAGAAGCAGATCTGCAGGATACTTATGTCCCTAGTCTCACAGCTGCGTGTGCTGTGAGACTCATGAGCACAAGACTGTATGGGGCTAGAAGTTGAAATGGCTGACGCTCAAAGAGTTTGATAGTTCTACTGCTTAGATTTATCTCATCTTATCTCAAAAGCACACACACACACACACACACACACACACACACATACTGACGTGCACAACAATTTTGATTTACAGTTTTAGGCAAAGCTTGTTAGAACTAGGGGTGCAACGATTAGGTGACTAGTCACCTAATCGTTGACTACTCGATTCCAATGATAATCGTCAAATGATTTAATAATCAAGGAATTTAATAATTGTTATTGGTGGATATATATATATATATATATATATATATGTATATGTATATGTATATGTATATATGTATATGTATATATGTATATATATGTATATATATATTGTATATATGTATATATATATTGTATATATGTATGTATATATGTATATATATGTATATATATATATACACACAACTAATTAGATCTTTTCAATAATCTCCACTAAATTTGCTATTAAAATAATAGTTTGAGGATGAATAATGTATAGAAATTGGCTCAGGTCTATACTCTTCTATGAGTTTTTACTGCTCGTTGAGGTCCTCTAGCTGGAGCCGTCCTGGGGGGGGGGTTAGGCTAGAAATGGCGGTGTCGTGTGACCGCGTAACATTGTGTTTACGGTCTACTGGCTGTTGCTGCCAAACCGCTCTCTCCCCGCGGCCCTCGAGGTGGCCGAGGTCCGGCAGTATGCCACTGTCATGTGCTTGCTATTTAGACGTGGCCACAATGGGCCGTTGCACATGGATGTCATCTTTGTGAACGCGCGCGTCTGTTGCGCATGACCGACCTCGTGGCCCCGTTTTTTGGCAGAGGCCTCGGAGCACCCGTGCAGCGTGCTTAGCTAGGCGTGAGCTAGGTGTTTTGCTAGTGGCTGCGGTGTTGACAAGAGA
>OMKY01221449.1:0-21017 GCA_900302395.1 Bregmaceros cantori
GTGCTATCCTTTATTTGTTAAGATATAGAGGTAGAGTACTTCATTTAGACGCATATACATATCCGTGGACAGTAACATTCTTCCTCCGCATTTAATATCCATTAACATTATCCCGCGGACAGCTGTAAAAATCTATTTATCATTATTTTTGCATTTTATTTTTCTCCATGAAGTGAAGGGAATACCTCGGCTCTAGAAGTGCATGGTGGGTCCACCAATTCAATTGCTCAGCACGCCTGTCAACCATGGAATAAAAGGCGCCCCGCCCCCTCGCGCTGTGCAGCGCGGCGTTGAAAATCAAAAATATATATTTCCAGCACACGGCGCTGGCGCGTTGGTGTTGACAGCGTTGCCTGGTGGGGTATGCACCGATGGCTGCAACACCTTTGTTTTTTGGCGTTGCGTAGGGGCGTTGGGCGTATACGTGGCGCATTTCTTGATGGAAACCCGGCGTAACTGAGTCTAGATGCACTACTACTTGCGGCCTGCTAATACGGCCTATCGGCAGACATAGCAACTTTGAAGATGCAATATAGTTGACTTGGAAGATGGCCAAATTTTTGTTTGGTCCATAACTTCTGACCGAGTGGATGAATTTGCCCTAATTGTTTTACAGCTTTGTTTTTAGGGATACACCTTTTAGCAGTTGGGACGGCTGCATTATCATTGTATCCGTATGCCGTGTGCGCCCACACAGCAGATGCCTCGTGTTAACACGATAACTTTTGAACGGTTTGTTGGATTTGTCCCAGATTCAGTGCATTAATGCTCTAGGGTAGGTTCATGGACCGATTCGATTTTGGAGCCTGAAGATGGCCACATCTTTGTTTGGTCCATAACTTCTGAGCGGGTGGATGGATGTGCCCCAATTTTTTTTAGCTTTATTTTCGGGGATACATTTACTTTTAGCAGACTGAGACTGACAGCATAGATCTAGTTTGTGTTGCTGTGTGGCTTAGCACATCCATGACACTGGGAGTAGTGACTCGCATACAACATATATATTGAACACTTTGGAACGGAGGATGGACCCAAAAATGAAACAATTTATCGTCTGATTCATTGATGATCAAATTTGTTGACAAATATCCCAATCATCGTTAACAATCAATTAATGTAATCTGAAATCAGGCTGTAACTAATGATCACTTCAATAGTAGACTAGTTGCCGATTATGAAAACGATTAATCGTTTGGATATTTTTTCTTGAAAAAAAAGACAACTAAAATATCCACGGTAAACATTTGTATGAGATCAATTCATTTTTCAACTGAAGAAAATTGTCAGTTTTGGTTCATGTACAAAATTTAAGTTACTTACTCTGAGAAAAGCGTATAACATTTAATTTAGACCTTAATATTTAAAATGTTTTTCTTTCTCAGATGCATGGCCATTATCAATTATGTATAATTATTATTTAATATCAGATGTGTGTGGACCAATATGGGTAGTGTCAGCAGAAAAATGCTAATAATAACAATGACCTTGGTGATTATTAAATTAGTTGCCGATTCATTTTATGATCAATTAATCGAATAATTGTTGCACCCCTGATCTCAAACACGGTTAAAGATTGTTAAGAATTTCTGTGGGCGTTCAGCTGGCGGTGGAAATCAAGTTTTTCTGGTTGAAGGAGAGATAAGTATCTTGAACCGGATACACATGGTCACATGCGAGATGTGGGGTTTACTTGTGTATAAAGGGCTAAAATGATTATTCAAGGTACTCGAGTAATGTACTGGACCACAAAGATTCCATCAAGTTTAAAAATTACACAAACACTACATTGCCATAATTTAATTACGGAATACATTGAGTTTGTGAGTGGGAGTGTAACTTATTTTCTTTTATACATTTGTTGGTTAAGAATCCCCTACCGAAATTCTAACGTAGACCGACTTTACATGGTAGCTGGTTAACAATCACCTGGCTTTAGACTTTTAATATTTTTGTCTCCGCCGCTGCAGCAGATCCTTTGTGAAATCACAGTCACTCACTACCACTGACCGTAATGACCTCAAGCATGGCTCTACAATATGATTTTGACCTGCACAGACAAACGACAAAAGAAGAAGAGTTGAGAGAAGGATATGCTTCGTTGTGTTTTGGGGATATCCGTTTAGCAGTTGCCACCAACTGCATGACTTTAGTTTATGCTTACTACAACAAAGGGTGGATTCTTGCAACATTTGAATTTCAAAAAGTATTTTGAGCAACCCTTGGTTTGGAGTTTTTTTGTTTCTTCACAAAATTGTAATGAAATTACTATTTTCTTTTTAGGCAAAATAGTACAGCCCCGGTAGCCTGCGGATGTATTTTGGATTAACGTAGTAATACTTTCACCCAGGCCTGGTGCAGTGTGCCTCAAGTCCGACCCTGTCCCCAGCACCTGTCCCTGTCAGGCTAGCTCACATTCTCAAAATAGTGTCCCCCGGTGTTGGATCACGTGACTGAGGTCATGTGACCTGTCATCACATGACCTGGCTTAGGGAGATGAGAGACTGTTTTGCTTAAGTGGAAATGACGTAGGTATTGGCATAGTAAAGAATCATACTGTTTTTCTCTTTTGTGTGCAAATGTTTATAGTTATTTATTTATCTGTTTTGAATTTACAGTGTTTGTGTGTGTCTGTGTGTCTGTGTGTTTTGACCTGACTCCAAGTTTAAATCGGGTCGTGGCGTCTGGTTGGCTGCTGTTGAAATTGCAGGCACGGAGACAGCAAGGGCGCCTGAGTAAGGGACTACATCATAGACTGTATATTTATATACATTCTATGGACTACATGTAATCAGATTACAAAAACAATTGTAGCTGTAGTCCCTTACAACTACATTTTACAATATGTAATCTAGACTACCGTTACATTCGACTGGAATCTGGCATTGCATACACTTTTATAATCTGAATCATCTTTATTGAAAAGAATAAAACATTAAAAAAAAAACCAAGGGCATGTGTAAAAAAAAAATCATTGCTTTGCAATAAATGATTAGAATAAATCATTGTTCAATCAATCATCATTCTAAATTGGAAAGGGACATTGCAGGAATTTTGTTTGAACCATTTTTAATTGGTGACCACACCCGCTTTCCTTCGGCCCCCAAATGCTCATATTTCATCGCTTACGCTGATTGTCAATAGAAGACATTAAACCAAAACGATCCATTCATGAAATCATTAAATGTTCAAAGTGAACTTCTTGAGTCCTGTGATGTACACTTTGATTGGCAGTTTGGCATGTAGGTTGGAACTTGTATGAAGACGGGTTGTATCTTGCCTGACACAGCGTCCACCTCTTAATCACTATTTCAATGCAGTGTTTTAATGCGCAACAGGTTAGAGCAGTGATTCACAACTTGTGGATCAGGATCCCAACTAAACATTATTTTAAGAGTCAACTATTTTTATAGTCAACTGCCTGGTTTCATTTTCTACCCTTTTTGTCTTTTAAATAAAAACAACATACTTCCTTGAACAAGCATTTCTTTCAGAGCCAATCGCTGATATTTGAAAGTCCACAATATCTACATACACATTTTATAAAATCAACAACTTATAATATGGAGGTAAATTGGTTTAATGTTATTTTGTTTTCTTTCATTTTATGAATGCATTTTTTTTCTTTTACTTTTTTTTTTTCATTTCGGCCTATTCAGACCATTTTTCAGCTTTATTCGGGATTAGCTAGAAAGGATCGAAGAAGGGGTAGGAGACATGTCGGTGAAAGGAAGCAAACTTTCGGCATATAATGTGGTTTGTAGTCCACTGTCTTAACAAACTGCGCTACTGCGGCAACCGGCCATTATCACCTTTTTTTTACTTATTCGTCTCCATTGCTGCTAGGTGATGTGTTGCACTACCTTGCAAGGGAGAACTTTTAACCTGGTTGTCAAAACTTCTATTATGAGTTTTCATTCTGTAACACACATGGACGTATTAGGATTTTACAGGCCAGAAGGACGAGATTCTTCTTAGTCGGTGCAGCGTGAATATTTGCGTCAAATATAGTGTAGAACAAATTTTAGATTGATTTTAAAAGGACAACTTGCCAGGCCCGTGCATATTGTACCTGTTGAAAAGCGTCCAGCTGGTCTGGCCGTGACCTTGCACAGATGACCTTGTCAGTGGAATGTCAACATGTTGCTGCATTCTTTACATGGCCTGTGGGAAATGCTCATAAAAAGAACCCAAAGCACACCATTCTTGGTTCATCCGGAGGCTGGAAGCTTGGAGAAAATCAAACCTCTATTCTCTTGACAGACACTTAATTCATGTGAGTGAAGTCGAGAAAACAAAAGTAAATGATTAGTCGACCAATGAATTCAACTTTGGACATCCCTAATCGAAAATGGCTGATTAATGAAAATGAGCGTTGGCTGCAGAACCTGCAGCCCTAGTTGGTATTAACCATGAAGTTGTTTCCATGACTGGTGTCTGCGCGGCCTGTAGAAGATGTTTGTTTTAGGGCTTAGAACTGGCCTGGCCAGTTCAACAACCCTGCATGTGTGGGAGAGAGCAAGTTGTGGATCTCAAAGAAACCACACAAAAGGTGATGGCTCAATTGGATGACACATATTCAGCCAGAGTTCCATGAACGTGGAGTATCGGGGATATAATGGTTTTGCGTTGGTCGCCGCCGGCTCGGGCCGCTTCACCGCCGCAGCAGATCTTTTATGACATCACAGTCACTACCGCATGTAATATGGCATCACAGCAAGCATGGCTCTACAATATGATTTTGACCTGCAGAAACAAAAAAATAAAAGAAGGAAAGTCGATCACCGTTGAGCAACAAAACAAGAACTTGCTTTTATTGCGTTTCGGGGGTATCCCTTTAACAGTCGGTGCTGACTGCATACCTCTAAATGTATTTCAGTAAACATATGGTCATATGGCTTTTGTCATTCAAAAGTGATAGGTAAAGGAGAAATCACATAATCATAGATTTATGCAAAACAACAAATCATATTAAATGTAAACTGATACATCAATGTGAGAATGAACGGACACCATTGTCGTCCAGTTTTGCAACATATTATTAGCATCTAGGTCTGCAACTAATCGTTACTGTTACTTATTACTAAATGTTTGCACTATAAACATTTTACTGTTTAGCCATCTCCACATATTGCCATTTTTTAATGGAAATGTTAAATGTAGGCCTACTCTTCCATACCAACTTATAACAGAGGGCTGTGGGGCTTAACGGTGTTCGGTATCCAAGAGAATGGGCGGGGCTTTGACACTGGAAATGTAGGCTGGCATTGGGAACAGCTATTCAACATGTTTGAGCGGAGAGAATGGGCCAGACAAGGAATCGATTAATCGCTGCCGTTTAATCGATTATCAAAGAGAGATTTATTGGCACTAGGGGTGCCACAATTAGTTGATTAATCGATTTTATTAAATTAATTGACAACTAATGCAGTATTAATCGCCTTTGATTTCATTGTTATTGCTTTTCAGTTTTTTTGCTGACACCACCACATATTGATCTACATAAATTTGATATCACTTGATCATTTCTGAAAATCCAAAATATGATCAACATTATTGTTGAATTAATAAAATCATCAACATTTTAGCCTTTAAATTAATTGTTACGAGTTAGTATCCAAGTAGTTAATTTAATTTTTGTACATCTGTTTTCTAACGTGAACCAACGTTGACTACACTTCCATTTGTCGCTGTGAATATTTCAGGGATTTTTTAAAAACTAAACATGATCTAACCCATTAATTGAGTAATCGCTTCAATAATCGCCAACTCGACTATCAAAATAATCGTTGTGGCCCTAACTGGCACCTTGACCCTACTGTTTTCAGCAACGACGCCACAGAGCCTGCATCCCTGATCCACCCGTCATGTCTGTTCTTGTCTTCGTTATTCAAACAGCCTCCCCAGAACACTGCTGCTTAATCACAGCATTTCACACATTATTGTGTGAAAGTGCAGGTGAGGCGAGGTGCAATTCAAAAATATCTCTCTGAGATTAGTAATCTTTGGTGTCCACACTAGAGTGAAAAACATATATTTTTTTTCATTGTCGTTTGCATGTATCATCCAGACTACAACGTCGTTTTTGGGCCCAAAAACGCAAAAAAGTAAAACCCCTTCCAAAGTGAAACAATTTCGTTTTTATAGCTGTTCCGTTTTTCTAACCTGGTGTCTGGACGCGCCAGGTGTGAAAAACGCCAGAGAGAGGTGGGGCTGCGGGGTGTGAGGTATGCGGCTCATCACTTCTCCGTCCACCCTCTGTTATACTCGGGTTCATAAAGATGCCAGCGAGTCTATGCAGAACGTTGTTGTTCCGTTCCGTCGCAAGCTTTTCTTTCCCAGAATAACTTGTCCACTCCGGCGTACCTTTTGTGCAACACATTCGATGAGTCTTCATGTGTAAAGACTTGACATGTAACGTAAAGTCCCTAGACAGTCAGTTGACCTCGTCTCAGCCCTAGCCCTTGGGTTGCACGTTCCCGTGAAGATTGAAGGCTGTGCCAATTCTCAATTTCAAATCAAGTGTGAAAATTCCCTTGAAGCCAGATGAGGTCCGGACCTCCTTAGACAGCAAGTGCTATAAGCGCAGACATTCATCATGATGGATTCAACAGTAGTAACAAATAATTGCTGGAAACAGACTGACGACTTTCAACGCACTTTCAATTGTAATTTGGCTTTGGAATAGCCAACAGATCCAAAGGCTGGGTACTTTCTGGACTCTCCCTCTCCGCACTTAAAACCCCAGTATACCACTAATATGTAGGAAGGATATAAATGTAAAGGTTAAGGGAGGATTTCGACCATGAGGGTTGGGACGTAGCATAACAACCGTTATGCCGTGTACTTGCTGTAACCTTGTAGGGTTGTAGTCCAAAGTAGCCTTACCTAGCACCTCTGGCTACCTGCTAAGAATGTTGTTACCTGCTTCTGTGGCACTTTCTTTTCTTTATTACTATTGCACTACTATGTTCACTGGAGTGTCTAGTTTGCCCGATTTAAAATTCCTAGTTTATATATTGCTTGCCTATAGCCAGATGAGCCAGAACCAACAAAGCGCCCATGCACCGCACATGGTTAGAATGGTCATTGGGTCTGGTAAAACCAGGGTCGAAAAACGTGTCAAAAAAAGTGTCAATCAAATCGTGTTGTCCAGTCACGGCACAGTAGGTGGGACAAGCGGCACGGAGACGTGACAACGGTGACGACCAAACTCTGCCCACATCTTGCGCCACCCATACGAAACTCCGCCCACGTCTCGATTCTAATAATTCGATTGGTCACCCAGTATACGGGCGCCTTCTGCCTGATGATGCGATGATGATGCGTGGACGATTCATTGGTGGTGGCTCGCTAGGCTAGCTTGTCCATGCTGCTTAGAATTGAACGCTGCTTCCCTGTGTGTTCTGGATCCATGGCCAACCACTCGTTCTAAAATGTCCCCTCTGTCTCCCCTCCACGGCAGCGTGAGTGTATCTCTGTGCACGTGGGCCAGGCGGGCGTCCAGATGGGGAACACCTGCTGGGAGCTGTACTGTCTGGAGCACGGCATCCAGCCCGACGGACGCATGGAAGGAGGGAAGAGCGACGACGCCTTCAGCACCTTCTTCAGCGAGACCGCCGGCGGGAAGTACGTCCCCCGCGCCATCTTTGTGGACCTCGAGCCCACCGTCATCGGTCAGTGGTTCTCTCCCAAGCACATCCAGCCAGATTGTCTGAGGCAATCTTTAACACAGATTTGGTTCAAAATTGACCCACCCATTGCTTAGGGTGAGCTTCCGTGGAGGGAAGCTCACCCTAGGAGCATCTTGTCACCAGCATCCGAGGAGCATCTTGTCACCATGGAAGGCAGGCAGCTGGTTGGGGCCCCACTAGGTGGTGTTGGCAAACTTATAATGATATCAAAAGGGCCTTTGTTAACCCTGGCTTGACCAGGCCTAAATCATGCTTTCTTATTGCTGATTTTCCATGTTTCAAATAACCATGGATAAAACCTTTAAAACAAAGTCATTGATATACCCATTTTGGCTCCTTTTTTTTCAAACTAACATGGCTATCGCCCAAAAACTTCACGCAAAATATCTAGGCCTTTGTAGTGAAATAAAATGTAAAATGAAATAAAAAGCCCATCCAGGTCCATGTGAATTTTATAATTATTTATATAAAGTTTTGAAGTTTTATTTGAAAATGACTCCATTTTTAAAATATTTTTTTTCAATGTTTTTACCTAATTAAACGTTCTTCTAATATTTATATTTTAAAAATATCCGTACGTAAAGGGATGTGTGGGCTATGAACTGTAAAAGTTTGATCCAGTAAATATTGAGATATTGCTTTTAAAAATGTTCAGGGCGTTTTTTTTGTTTTTTTCATTAACTTGTGTGTGTGTTGAACCTACATTGTTTTTAGAACAAAACAGGCTATCAGAATAAAGTATCCAATGGGTAAGCGCTTGTTAGCTTAAAAAAAAACTAAAAATGGAACAGCCACAGGTTGGAGTTACATTAGAACAGTGGCCTCAAATTTGCAGCCTGTGGGCCAATTGTGGCCCTTGTCTAAATATTTACTCATTCTTTTAAAAAATTAACTTAAGGGGGTGCGCAGTGGCCGAGCGGTTAGCAAGCGCGTTGGGTTCGCACAAGCCCTCTGGCTTTTCTGCAATGTCTCCCCCCCGACCCTTCATCCTGGCTTCCGATTTTAATCCTGTCACTATCTCTCAATAAAGAATGAAAAACCGCTGCTTGCGGCCAAAAAATAACTTAACCTTTTTTTTACTTAACAATTAAATGAACATGTGCCGCTGTTTCTCACACTGTATTAGCAGTCGCCATAATGGCGTAAAGGATCACAAGTTCGCTGCCCCTCACCAGCAGCTTTTCTGCATTCTCCTCCACTTCTCCAGCCTCTTAACCCTTTTCCAGGAGCTGAAAATGGTCCGAATGGACCACAAAAAAATATAATACATTTTAAAAAACATTCCCCATGTAGCTGATATTTTTATGCCCAACATTGACATCCACTTGTGTAACTTCCAGATGAGGTGCGTACAGGGACGTACCGCCAGCTGTTCCACCCTGAACAGCTGATCTCTGGGAAGGAGGACGCGGCCAACAACTATGCCCGCGGACACTACACCATCGGCAAGGAAATCATTGACAATGTGCTGGACAGAATCCGCAAACTGGTACGACCCCTTCAAATACTGACCAGTAATTAAAATATTTTTAATTAATGTAATTAAAGAGAAAAGGAGACTTTCTTCATCCCGAGAGGAAATTACATTTTGTTGATTCATAATTATAAATCAACTAAATTAACTAGAAGCACTCAGAGATTGCAAACCTGCGCTGGTAGTGGTACAAAAAAATAGTACTTTTAGTGGTGGCAGTATGTGTGGCAACCCATTATCAATGCAAGTGCTCGTAGAGTCTGTTGCGATTGACGCCACTAGCCAACATGCCAACTACATTTCCAAGTGGCATCTGCGACCCAGAAGTCTGGTCACGTGACCGCGGTAAACGGCCAGCGATCCATCGCTAAGTTGGTGGTTATTATGTTACTTATTGGCTACAGGAATACACGTGAAGCACCACCAAATCACCCTAACAACGCCCTAACCTAACTGTCTTGAGCAATTTGTGTAAGGTAAAAGAAGCTCAGGGAGATAACAAACGGTGGTGTGACAGCATCCACGAATAGTCAGACACTAGACTGGGACAGAATAATGACCTACAAGTGGAGATTGTGAAAAATGTATGTTTTCTTTGAAGTCTTTATGTAGTTGAGGAACACGATATGCTTTTTCGGTATGCCTTTTATTATTATTATTTTTTTTTTGTGCAGTCTGATCAGTGCACGGGTCTCCAAGGCTTCCTGGTGTTCCACTCCTTCGGAGGTGGTACTGGTTCTGGATTCACGTCTCTTCTGATGGAACGTCTTTCCGTGGACTTCGGTAAAAAGTCAAAGCTGGAGTTTGCCATCTACCCGGCACCGCAGGTGTCCACGGCAGTGGTGGAGCCCTATAATTCCATCCTGACGACCCACACCACCCTGGAGCACTCGGACTGTGCCTTCATGGTCGACAACGAAGCCATCTACGACATCTGCCGCAGGAACCTCGACATCGAGCGCCCGTCCTACACCAACCTCAATCGGCTCATCAGCCAGATTGTGTCGTCCATCACTGCCTCGCTACGCTTCGACGGCGCCCTGAACGTCGACCTGACCGAGTTCCAGACTAACCTTGTGCCCTACCCACGCATCCACTTCCCACTGGCCACCTACGCCCCCGTCATTTCCGCCGAGAAGGCCTACCACGAGCAGCTGTCCGTGGCGGAGATCACCAATTCCTGCTTCGAGCCGGCCAACCAGATGGTGAAGTGCGACCCGCGGCACGGCAAGTACATGGCGTGCTGCTTGCTGTACCGTGGCGACGTCGTTCCCAAGGACGTGAACGTGGCCATCGCGGCCATCAAGACCAAGCGCACCATCCAGTTCGTCGACTGGTGTCCTACCGGCTTCAAGGTGGGCATCAACTACCAGCCACCCACAGTGGTCCCGGGTGGAGACCTGGCCAAGGTGCAGCGCGCCGTGTGCATGCTGTCGAACACCACGGCCATCGCCGAGGCCTGGGCGCGCCTCGATCACAAGTTCGACCTGATGTACGCCAAGAGGGCCTTCGTCCACTGGTACGTGGGAGAGGGCATGGAGGAAGGCGAGTTCTCTGAGGCCAGGGAAGATATGGCTGCCCTGGAGAAGGACTACGAGGAGGTCGGGATCGACAGCTTTGAAGAGGATGGAGAAGGCGAGGAATACTAGAGGAAAATATCAGTATTATTCAAGGCTGGGATGAAAGATTATTTGAATACTCGTTTAATCAATAAGTATTTCCTTGTCAGTTGTTTAGATTACATTTTTTTGGGGGGGGAGGCATATTTTTGGTCTTCTCTCTTTGGCTGGTTTTGGTTCCACAGTCAAAGGTAAAAGGATGTCCAGGATAGAAAAAGTGTTGATGCGGAAAGTGGAGACCCCCTTCTTTTATATTATAAGAAAATGTTATGTTTAGATATAATTTGCAATGAGTATTGAGCGGACCTTCAAACAGAAAAACTTAATTGTGAGTATAGTTTCCTGTCACTGACAGGAAACTATACTATATTTTATGAACAGTTTGTCGATATTATAGTGATTAATCGCGATTAATCATCCCAGCCCTGGTGTTTTTGTAAGAAGTCACTTGTTTCCTTGGACATCTGTGGTAATATTTTATTCTGGCATAAATTATTATTCAAAGTTGAGCTTAAAGTTTGTGTTTAACTCATCAACTGTTTTTAGTTTGATTTTTTTTTTTTGCCAAGTTTGATAATGGTTGTTTTGCTTTGCATATTTTTGTTACCACTGTGATGTCAATTAAAATGTCTTTAATTCAGTAGATTATGGCTTGTGACTTCTTCCACTATTGTCAAGTTACATTTTAGGCCTAAGCCGTTTCCCATTTCATTGGATAGATTTTAGTGTGAAAGTGGGACGTAAGAGACTGGGGTATGACTTTGCAGAAATGTCGGCGATGGGAGCAGAACTGTTGCTGCTGTCTGTGCCTGCTAATTAAGTCAAAAGCACCATACATGTGCTGGGTGCGGGTGTCTTACTGATTGTGCCATAGAGCCAGCACGATATTGTGAATGAACAGAGTAGTCCAGTCTTCAGGAGAAAACGAACAGCAGGTTTGTTGATGGCTAATACTCAGAACTTGCCACTAGGGTTGCAACAATTAGTCTATCAATCGGTGACTAGTTGTCGATTAATTTTATGAATCGATTAATCTAATAATGGATAATCGGCAAAGAATTGAATCGTTATTGTCGGCAGTTTTGCGCTGTTATCCCCATTTATCCACACACATTTGATATTCATAATTTCAGAAAATAAACATTAAATAGGCATAATTGATAAATAAAAATATGAAGACATCCATGTAAATATTATGGTATACATTTGGTGGCAGAGGATGTAACTTAATCTTTGTACATTATGCTAAAAAAGCGTAAGTTGACAGTTTCAAGTTAACAGGATTAATTTCTCTTGCTGTGAGAATTTCTAAAGGAGAAATTATCCAACCAATTAATCAACTAATCGTTTCAATAATCGTCAACTAATCGACTATTAAAATAATCGTTAGTTGCAGCTCTACTTGCCACAGTTACTTCTAAAAAGTCTAAATTTAAAAAGTTCTAAATTTGACTAAAGTAACAGATTCCCGACTAGTTGACTTTGAAAGTTAAGAATTGTTTATTTTTATGTTCAGCAGCTGCCTCGTGCCAAACTACCATGAAAAAGATTTTTGCCATTACTCAGTTTATTGGAATTCATTTTCGACTTCAGTTCACATACATAATTTGCTAAAATGTGTACAATATTTTGAGTGATTTGTTGTTTTAGATTTTAAACTTGAAGGCAAATTATGAGAATTGTGGAACGTTAAAGTAACTAGTAACTAAAGTGGTTTGGTAAAGTAATTTTAATTGTATTTACTTAATTAGTAATTTAGAAAAAATAGGAAAAAAACATTTCAAAATGTTGCATCAAATGTCTTTTTTGTTATTTATGCATAATGCAAAAACGTATCGGATTAAAAAAAGGTTTATCTGTTTACTCAATTAATACATTTTTAATTACTGAAACATTAGCTGTAGCTCGATACATGTTTTGTGTAAGGCCAAAACTAAACTCCTTCTTGTTTAACGGCGGTCGACATTTGTCTAAGCAGGTCATTAACACCGCCTGCTAAGCAGCACAACTCACGTGGCTTCACCACGTTAAACATGACCAATTGTCAATTTCACTGTCTATGACGTCACGTGGTCCACACGTCATGAAATGTGATCGTAGGAATTACAGTTATGAACAAAACACATGTCCAAGAATCCCTAAAACACGTACAATTCATTTTAAGACGTGAAAATGTCATGGAATTTTAAAATCCAAGACCTTTGAATATAGTGACTGAAATTAACAGTCCTGAGAATGTTGGAAGCCACGAGACACAAATTGCGGCAGCTGTTTTGTCACAGTTATTACCAGCGCCACGCATGCTATGTTTTCGGTCGGTTGGTTTGTCTGTCAGCAGGATAACGTAAACAGTTATGCATGGTCTGGATGGCATTTTGTAGAGTTGTTGAAAATGGCAAACGGAAGAAGTAATTCAATTTTGGTATATTTACATCATTAACTCTGCCAAGGAGGTAATCTTTGGTCTGTCTTCAACAGGATGACTGAAAGCTGTTAGCAGTAAACGCAGGAAACCTGAAAACGTACAATGTATATTCAAGGAAAACTGGGAACGACGGATGAAACTCGCTTTCAGACTGAATAAATCACCGTCATCCAAATAAATGTGAATCTAAATATTACTATTTCGCTATTTACAAATGTTGTACGGAACACATTATGTCTTTAGTACTCATTAAGTGAAAACGTGTGCTTGACGCAAAGACCGGCCTATGTTCTGTGTGGAGTTCGACTGACACCTACCGATCCATTCTGCAACTGCAATGCATGTTTTTTTTTCGTTCTTAGTATGCAACCAATGCGTCTAAAAAACCTGGCAAATTTACCGTAAAGGGAAATAAACGTTAGTCTAAAAAAATATTTTAGATTCTCACACTTTTTAAAACTTCCATTTTCGCATGACCATGTTTGTGATTTAACTCATCCTGAATTACATACATTAAGGCCAAACAAAAACAAATTAAATTATTTGCTGCATGATCTCGTTATGATTATTTTTTTTAAAAGTTCAATGTTTTTAATTTATTAAATTCAAAGTGGTTTCAAATTAAATTATGAACTATATATAGGTAACTAAAAGTATTATTATTATCATTATTATCATTATCATTATCATTAATAATAATAATAATAATAATAATAATAATAATAATAATAATAATAATATTTTATTTTGGATTAATCGAAAA
The DNA here is from genome assembly GCA_900302395.1 of Bregmaceros cantori. NCBI lineage: Eukaryota > Metazoa > Chordata > Actinopteri > Gadiformes > Bregmacerotidae > Bregmaceros > Bregmaceros cantori. Next base: position 13,973 of record OMKY01221449.1, read on the forward strand.
AAGTATTTAATTTAAAGTAGTTTCACATCTTGAGTTCAAAAGCTGCAGTTTATAGCAAATAATTTGCTAGAAAAGATGTGCTATTTTTCCACACCCAATGCAGATCTGTGTCCCACAAACGCATGATTCAATAATCTGCACAACCCGTTTCATTTACTCGTTTGTGTTGGAGTTACTAGTGGAAGCAGCCATCTCATTGGTCCAGAACATGTGACCGTAACGGTGAGTAACTTCAAGTCGGATTTTGCCTGCATTTCATCAATATTTATGCAAAACGGTGAGCGAAGAAGGGTGGGTAATAGTGATCTGTAGTAAGGTATGATTTTGAACCGGTGTGCTTTTTGTGTGACAAATTCAGCCACTTCGGTCCACTACGATGACTTTACACAGGTATACAGCTATACAGACCCTGTGCGTTTCAGGCGGCGGGACAAAATGTCAGCCTCCTGTTTTGGGCACGTAAATTTGTCTATAGATAATATCAATACAACAATACAATGCAGTTGTGTTGACCCTGAATGCCTCAGCTCTCCAGCTGGGGTCTAGACGGTTGTGATTTACGGTCCATTGGGTCAAATCAAAGTGCTTGGTTCTAATCTTTACATCCATATGCAAACACAGACTCATTCCGCTGATTGCTGCCGTCAAAGACGCCGTCTCACCTTGTCCCGCTCGGAGGTCAATGTTTCCCAGCTGGTGCCAGCATTTATATTCGGGTGGAGTCCGGTAATCATCATATTTCACTGTCTCCACTTCTAGCAGAAAGTGCACCAACATTCTAGAAGGCCATCTTCCTCCACTGGTTCTGGCCCAGTGCTCTATTTGAGTCCTGACCAAATGTTGACTAAACGTTTTTTGGGTTGTCTGCCCGCGGCCCAGCCTATGCTGCTATATTCTTCTGAGGACAAGCTTACTGCCAGTAATCCTTTACAGACATGTCAGTAATTTTGTTACTAGTAGCTACCCAGCACTGGACTGGCAGTCGGGCACGCCGGGCATTTGCTTGGTGGCCTGATGGCCTATAGTGGCCTGGCAGGCCTGCAGATTTTTATAATAACGTTCAATGTATAATATAAAGACTAAAAATACATCCTCTATGGTGGTTGATAACGGTATTGTAATGATGGGGTGCCCCCACGTGGAGGAGAAGACAGGAGCAAATATGTCGGGGGAAATATGTCTGGATGCAGTCAACAAGAGGCGAAGCCTGGCTACTTGCCAAGTGTCATCCAGATCGTATATGTACAACGCTGTCAGTGACACCTCAGTCACTAAAGGTTTCCTACCCAGCATGCCCTGCGGCACCCAGCCACGGCCGCACCATTCACTACGATATATTCATGATTGACTGTGGCCTGGACCAATGAGGTGAGATGTAAGCTACTTTCTGGACATTTTTATTTTGGCGCAGGCCAATTAAGCCTCCATCTTGGCCTGAGATTGAATAAAAATGATAGTCATATCTACTGGTGGCCTAGCCTGGCGAGCCAGAACAAATCGTCCACGCATCGCACACGAAACGATCATTCACCTATGCAACGTATAGCGGTGTGCGATGCATGGATGACGCACTGGTTCTGGCTCGCCAGGTTGATTAAGAATTGATTAAAAATACCCGGCCTGAATAATCTCCCCAGTCCAGCCCTGTATCTACCTCTACTGTTGGGAGTATGGGTAAAGTTACTTTCACCAGTAATCACATCAATTATATGATCAATATATATGATGGTTATATGATATAGTGTTCTGGTATTCTGATTACTTGCGAGACCTTTAACCCATGATCCTTCTGGTTGTGAAAATGTTGTTTCGCATACAGATGGTGATTTTATTATTATATTTCCCAGGTACGTTTTTGTTTTGTTTTGCATCATCTGCTTGTGAATTTGGAATTGAATAAAGTGTCCTGTGGTCTTGGTTATATGAGTGAGAATACATTAATTCATTCATATACAGTATATTTCCAATTTTGGTCCTATCTTCAGAGTGCAGTAAACTACTTGGTATTAGATTATTTTAATCAGAATACAGGGAGAAGTAACGGTATTCCCATATAACTATATTTAAACAATAAGAAAAAATCCAGATTAAACTTTACCTGGTGAGGTTTACAATCATTCCTACTCATCGATTCCAAAATAGAATAAACAAAAACAAAAAAAGAAACATCTCTTGAACTTCTCAGCATTTAATTGGAGTATTTAGCTAACTCAATTTAGTGTAATGGAACTTGAATTAGATTACTGACTATAAAAGCTAAAAGTGACTAAATGTATTACTTTAATGTCACTTAATATTTCAGCAGCTTCCTTTCAACATCTTAACTCTATTATTCTCCACAAGCTTACAATGTAAAGAAGAGGATCTCTTCTATCCAGGAAAAGTTGTGAATTACATTCTAAAAGTATATATTATCTAGCAGTAATTGTGTATTTTCTGTAGGACTCCAGAGCACTGTTCCAGATGAAACCCCCTGTTATTTATGAAATATATTAGCTATTTTTAAATTCATGAATGATTATATATATTAAGGGAACTTAACATAACCTGAGGTATTTTTTCTCTGCAATATTTCTATTGCATTAACACATGAACACCAGCCAAATATGTCAACTTTAAGCTTTTATTGTCTTATATTCAACCAGCAACAAAGCAAACAATCAAAAAACTCACAGTGGAATATATTATGATCTTCAAGAACACACAAGTACAGCAATCTACACATGACACACTAAGTGCAGTAGTTTACATATTGGCTTCACAAAATGAACAGCACATTAGCAGCGACTCCTTTCAATACGACAGGCATTGGAAAATAAATGAAAATGAAAAACTCACATATTGGTCAGGGACAGTGTTAGAAAGTTCATTCTTAAAAGTAATCCCTTACCCTTATGATTGCAAGTTACTCATTAAAATCAGTATCAATTTATCATATTTTAAAAGGAAAGTAGAGAAGAACCAAGCCAGCCTCAAGTCATCCTCGATGACACTTTTAGAGTGTTGGGCAAAGAAGACATGTTTAAAAATGTGGTTCTAAGGGTCTATAGTTATTATTTTTGTAATGTTATTACAAATGACCCGTTAATACTCCAACCCTGGTTAGGGAACCATAGGCTTGGAAGAGATCTGTTAACGACCTGTCAATAAAATAGTTTAAACTACAACCAACAAATCGCAGTGCAGTAGATGTGGTTAGAAGGCTAAACGGAAACAAATCTGAAAGTAACTGAAAGTAACCTGATTTATTTACTATTACACTTTATTTTAATCGGACATTGTGATTATTTTACAAGTTAATATCGCAACAAGCAACTTGTACGTATAACATGAAAAGTAACCTTTCCTCCGGGCACTCTGATTTCCTTGGTGCTCCTGGCCAAGGCAAATTCTGGCTGAGAATCCAAATCTGAGCCCCATCCTCCTGGGTTCTGCACCGCGGCTGTTCACTGCACTTCGAGGATGGGTTAAATGTGGAGGATGAATTTCACTGTGCATATATGTATGGTATGTGTAACTCAATAAAGAACCTTTTACCTCAGGATGACCCAACGGCAGCTGATAGCTCCCAGGTGGTATGAAGGTGATTTTACATTGCACTCAATTTCTCGATGATCAATTAATGACTGATAACATTTAATCAATACATTTTCTTACCAAACCAAAGGAATGAGAACCCATAACATGATACCTTGTTGAGAAAATTTCTTAGTTATTTAAATGTGCTACCTTGCATAATGCCACACCTATATACACACCTAACTATAACCAAACAGCGCCAAGAAAGTCCAAAAGATTTTCGTGAGTAATCGATAATGCCGAAAACCAAATTTTGACATCCCTAGTGAAAGGTGACCTCACAATGTGCAACAATCATGCAGACATTGGTAACTACCGTTTTGCATTGTTTATGGAGATGTTCTTTTCTTGGTTACCCTGCACTCATTTAGGACGCCACCAGGCAACAAAGAAATAATTAAAAGTAAACAAGCGGCCGTGGCAAGCTGCTTTATGACTGCCAGAGCTAATATATTTAAAAATGGCGGGCATGGTTTTGCAGCACATTGATGATGCGAGTGATGATCCTTTTTGACCAATCAGTGCAGTGTTCTGTCGTCATCACAGAATCCTGTTCTGTCGCCACCTTATGGGTATCGCTATAATATGTTAGAGCATCGCGCACTTGGAAGTCTTGGTTTATTTAGTGCAGGTCATTGAAGCTCAGCTCCAAATCTGTATTAAAACCTAGCCAACTCGCCAGCGAACTACCATTTCTCCTGTTGCAATACTCATGGATAGTGAATTACTACTCTTCCGTGGAATCTGATGGAGCTCTCGGATGTGGCTGGATTCCAACGGAATATTTTAGGATATTGGATTAGCTGAGCTCCCAACTAGATCATACTGGTAGCTAACAGAGACTGAGTGAGTGCTACTCTAGTAACATGGATTTGCCATCTCTTAACAAGCAAAAAGTCAAAGCACAACAATATTTCAGGATCGGCCGAATGACAACCCATCTTAAAAAAGACAACTAGTTTCATCAATACTCACTTAATTGCAAGTCGGTTTAATCTTCAATTTGCATAAATAATAAACAAAGAAAATCAATAAGATATTTTTATGTAATCTGTTGCTTCATTCTTAAACAAAAACACTTTAATCAAAAACATTATTTAAAACACATGCCAGCCCACTGTGTTATTACAAGGGTGGGAACTTGTGGTGTGCTATTCCATACGCAAATATTCTCGTGCTGGTCTGTGCCTCACACACTCATGATCAAATCATTCACACAATCCATTGCATTTAATTATCCACCTCGCATCAGTGAATGCAGCCATCTTATTGGTGCAAGAGACCATGTGACCAGAAGTAATTTAGAGTTGGATTTTGTCGATATTTCAGAATATTTATGGAGAGCGATGAGTGAAGCAGGGTGAAAAATGGGTAATCGGTCACAGAGCCAGTGATGCAAAAAATTCAACCACTTCCTTCTGTTCCGATGGGCTACACAGGCTGTTATACAGAAACTGGAAGTGTATTTCATTATGGTGTAAACCTGTCTTTTGGACATGACAAATATGTGACACCTAAAAGAACCATATTATTGGTGGTACAGTGGGAAGCTGTGAGTGCCTGTATGCCTTTGTGCGTTTTTATGTTTTAATCTATTTTAATAAATATTCATTATCACTACAATTGAAACTGGGACTCATCTCATCCAGACCCCACCCCTTCCTCCTTCTTCATGCTGTACCTGACCACTCCGCTGGCCAATACACATCTTGGAACGCCGGAAGCTCGGAATAGTTTGGCTGCCGGTATCATCGTCTTATCGTTGTTCCTCTCGGGACTGTCATTATTAAGGACTTCTGCGCGTTCTTCGTCATACGATTCTTCTACTTCTTCCTCGTCTTCATCTAGGTCGGAGCTGTGGCTTCCGTCGGCACCCAGCCCGTCACCCCCTCGGAACTCTGATGGCCCACGCTCGATGCCGGGTGAAGCCGAGGAAGAAGAGGACGAGGTGGGCTGCTCTTTCACCTTCCGACTTCGCTTCCACTTCATCCGCCGGTTTTGGAACCAGATCTTAACCTGAAATTTGAAGTTGAATTAGAAGTTGCAGCACCATTCATTATGTTTCCTAACTGTATTTCATTTTATGTAACCAAACTTCAAGTAACAGAATTCAATCAGATTAAAAATTTGGAATTGTATACTGGATAGTTGTATCTATCACCACACCCGTTTGGTTCAGTTGGGCTAAGCTATGCTAACTAGTACTGCTGCCTACACGCAATGCATGCACGTAGGCAAGATAGATATACGGTACTGCCTTATGTGGGACACCTAAGCTCCAGTGGCTCTGGCCCCTCCCTAAACTAATGAATGTTTATGAAACTATGGTAAAAGCAAACTATGGTAATGTGTCTAACATTGCCGTAGTTACCATGGAGGGCGACCAGGATTCAGGAACATTTTGGAATGCGTGTTGAGAAACCTGGACTTGAGGGAGGCTTTTAAGGCCCAGATCAATGCAGGTTAAATGGCATGGAAAGTCATGAAAGGGGACATGAAAGATAATGTTGAAACTAAAGTAACATCAACAACATGGGTCATCCTTCTTCAGAGTCCCAATCCAGTGTTATTCTGCTTTGGGTCAGTCGGTCGAGCACTGTTGTCGTACCATTGTTTGGGTTGCCTGTATTTACTTCTTTTACCATCCCAATCTCACATGTCATCTGTTCACAGTATTTGGTGGACCTTCAAACATTCTTTGTCTGAAAATGGTTTCCACTCAAAGTATTACTCAACATCAAATGTACCAATTGTGATGAGCTAAAATGTGCTTTTTTAATAAGTAGTGAGATAGTTGTGCGTGTGTGTGTGTGTACCTGAGTTTCTGTCAGCATGAGCGATGTGGCCACCTCAAAGCGCTTCGGTCTGGACAAATACTTATTGACCTTGAACTGCTGTTCCAAAGCCAACAGCTGCTGACTGCTGAAGGCTGTCCGCGGCCTCCGACACTTTACCAACAGACCAGCCGGTCCTACACAACAAGAAATACACACGGACACTTTACCAACAGATCAGCAGGTCTGACACAACAAGAAACATGCACAGGCACTTTACCAACATACCATGAAGGTCCTTCTCAACATGAAACACACACACTTTACCAGCAGACCAGCAGGTCCTATAGCCTGGCGAACCAGAACCAACAACGCTCGCATTGGGTATGGTTAAAACCAGGGTCGTAAAAAAAAAAAAAAAGTAAATCAAATCATGTTATCCAGTCACAGCACAGTAGGTGGGACAAGCAGCGTGGAGGCATGACAACCAAACTCCACCCACGTCTCGCGTAGCTCGTACAAACTCCGCCAACGTCTTGCGTAGCCCGTACAAACTCCCCCCCACGTCTGCGCTGATTGGCCTATTGAATCTGTATACTGGCGGCTTTCCTGATTTTCCCAGACCCAATGCAAACGTCGAGCGATGTGCGATGTGTGGACGATGCGATGCTCGCCAGGCTACAGGTCCTACA
>OMKY01221452.1:0-25830 GCA_900302395.1 Bregmaceros cantori
GTGTTGTTCCGATGTGGAACTAATGTTTGTGTTCCGACTCTTTTGTAGTGTTGTTCTGATGTGGAACTAATGTTTATGTTCCGACTATTTTGTACTTTTGTTCCGATGTGGAACTAAAGTTTGTGATCTGACTGCTGCAGTTGTTAAGTTCAGGGAATATTGCCACTGGGAGCCTGCTGCAAGCACAAAGGATGATGGCGGTACAAAAAAGTATGTTTGCATGAATGGAAGAAATCTGGACATAAAATTCCTTGTAATGTGCCATACATCCCGTTTTCTGAGTGTTGTTTTTCCATTACAAGGCAGTAATCACTCAGAGTGAGTTACGTCATCATAGCGTTTAGTTTCGCTGCAAATTGATGACACAAGTCATGATCCTCTCTCACCAGTCAGTGGTCTCCAGTGTTCTGATGTCAGATTTTAGTAAATGTGCCGTGCTTTTTTTAACCTCCACCAATGGTGGTGGATGCTGGTTTTCAAGTAGGGGAAGCCAATTCTGTCCTACATCATAACATTTACTCGTATTTATACGTGAATTCTACCACGAGTTCATTCAGAGTTGACCAGTGTCCTCTCAAAAGAGCTACGTGGCTCACCCTTGCATCTGCTGCCGATATTCACTACCATATATGGCATGTTACAATCATTATAAAAAGCTATATAAAAAATCTGTTGAGTTGAGTTGGGATACCTGTGGATATGCGGTGCCATGACGATGCCAAACACTAGCGAGGGACTAATTTAGTTAAGGAATCATATAGTTCAAGAATTATATAGGTATTGTGAATTTTCTAGGTACCTGACCTGATACTTTCAAATTAAAATATGTCAATATCTAAATATATGAAATAAAATATAATGTGTTTTTACAGCAACGCTATTCTAACCTTTATTGCTGGTTCTTCTAAAGCAAGGGTCTCAAACTTGCTGCCTGCGGGCCAACTCCAGCCCTCGGTACAATATTTTGTGGCTTCCACCTCAACATGAAAGTTTAATGTTAGTGCGGCCCACAAGTTTGATACTGTAGCAGCTCCACTGTTAGCTACTGTGTGGGACAATTATATAATATTCTGCTTTCCTATTGTGTGCCCACCTTACTGAGGGTCTCAACTGCTTCCTCACCCAAGCCAAATGCTGCCAGGTGTAAAAGGTAGACAGGAGAGGTCATGTTCAGAACAACCGTTCACGTTATCCCATAATCTATGTGTGAAGAGAAATCCATTTAAGTTGTTTTTAGCTATTTGCTTTCTTTTTTTTTTTAGAATTCGTCATGAGTTTGAGAACCCTGTGTATTTAATCACATATGGATCATAGATTAGACAATAATTACGTCCATATACAGATGTTTGCTTTCTCCTGTAGACATTACAATATTGACTCTAATCTTTATTAACAAAAACATGTCTTGTGAAATGAAATGACTAACTAATAGTTCTTTGTTAGCGTCCGTCTAGCATCAGGGAGCTATGTATTTTACTTGAAGCCACTTGGCCGTCTCCCCAACAACCATCCACACAACACGGCAACCTCTTCACACTGTCGCCTAGCAACGACCCATCGAGCGGCCGGGTGGGCGTGACCAAGGGGGCTGGCTTCCGCTGGAATTACAGGGTTGGTCTGTCAGAGACAGAATGAAAAGAAAGAGGAAGAAAGAAAAAGGGCGGAGGAGAGAAAGAAGGAGTGAGAGTGGATGACAGGAAGACGGAGAGAGAGAGAATTCTATCTCCTCTGCATTTACCTGGATATTTTAATGCTCTATATGTTGTGATTGTGAATACACTAAGAATGAAATCCCGATGTTCAAATGTGTTTGTCCTACAATGCTGGTATAGATCTCCATGAAATTCCAGTTAACCTATAGGGTATATTCCATACTGTTGGCAAGGAAGTGTTAATGAATTATATTGTATTATGCACAGGGCTTTGAACCAATATTTTTCCCTAACGTTTCGTTCCAAACAGAAACAGAATTATAATGTTTCCGGTTATGAGTTCCACCAATAAATTGAAGTTCCCGAACCGGTTAAAACAAAAAAATATTGTTCCTGGAACGGTTAATTTCGTTCCTGTCAGCTGTTTAATGCTATGTAATATTTGTTCCGGCGAACGCACATCGACTCGCTACAGAGGCCCGCTGGTAGCGCTCTACAGTCGGGGTCTCGTTGCGTGTCGGGGCGAACCCACAACAACACGCTGCAGACAGTCCCACAATGATTCCTACTTCACTGCTGCATTGTAGATTTTATAAATACTCTTGTTTTATTCCTGAAGTTATCCCAAAGTGCACTCCTTTGAGGAACAAAATGAAACCGGTATTAACCGGTTACCTTTATTTTAAAATACGTTGCCTGTTCCGGAACATAAAACATAATAACATTTCCGGTTTTGTTTCTGTTCCCTGGAAAATACTAAAAGTTCCCGTTTTTTGTTTTCGTTCCTTGAACCGGTTCAAAGCCCTGATTATGCATAGACGATCTATGTTATTATAGTTGACCATGGTTGACCATATGTTGACCATATCTGAGGCACTGGGCACCAGTGAGTAAGACTTCTACATCAAATAGTGAATCCTGTTTCATGAGGCAACCTATATAACCTGATATTATCTCACCGCTCTTGGCAAATAATTTCCTACCAGTTTAGCACCACTAATGTAGAGAGCAGATGCAGTCATTCAGAATATACTGTGCATTCAGGGGCTTCAGTGATTTGAAGATAAACAAACCAAACATTTCTATTTAATTCAAAGGAGGTGGTCAAATGACAACATTTCAGCCTGCAACCCATCTCCATGGGATTTTGAAAACATCTCTAAAAATCCAATTTGTAACAAAGCATTAACAACCAATCTTCATCACTGCCAAGTTCCAACCAATCACAGTCTCGTTCGGTCACATCCACTCCGCTGCAGCTTGTGTTGTAGGCAGAATTTTAAAGAACGACTGAAGATAATCCTATTATTAGACATAATATCGCTGATATTTTATGAGATTGCAAAATTCAATTATCACAAGCCTAGTTGCATCATGTTGGGAAAAAAAAATTACATTATTTATTCTGATTGGCCATCGAGCCACAATGTGGTGCATTTAGTCATTTAGTCACTTGATTTAAAACATTTCCACTGAAAATCATTGTTTGTTTTTGGATTGCTTTGCACAAATATTGGCCCACTGGCCGAGGCAAGTGAGGGGTGTCCCATTTGTGATTTTTTTGCTTTCATCTCTGCATCTGAGCCTTCCCTAGTCCAGTGTATGGAATTTTACGGATGACATTGTCTATCGATCCACAGTGCCAATGGAGCAGCCTGTCCTGGCTATGGTAGGTAAATTGGTTACCAGAGTTTAGACAGACATTATCTGCTTCTACTTCCACGGGGGTGAACATAAAAGCAACTAAACACTTCCGCATTTTCCTTTCTGAATCCTGTATGTCAGTTGTTACACAGCCGAAGTTTGGTTACGATTTTTAGTTGCTTGGCTAAGTAAGCTCGGCTGAAGTACTGCACTGAACGCAAGATACATATGGATCAACTCGGATAAGACCAGGGAACAACTTTTTTCAGTATGAATTTCTAGTGCCGTCTAGCTTTGCTACACAGTGAACATATGTGATGTTGCAAAATGTGGCACGTATAACATAAAAAGTAAATCAAGTTTAAAAAGGCAGGTATTTGTGCAGATCTTCATCACCTGCGAATTATAGATCCTGATCAGAGAAAATATTGACTGATTGTTGCTGATCACAGATCCAGCCGGTACTGATCCACATCTTGAAAATTCAGATTTGCTTTCACTTGCCAGACTTGTAGTATAAAACTGCCAGAGTAGTCAGGGCTGTGCCTTCTCAATTCTGGCTTTCGAGTTTAATAGATTGCAAAGTGGATGGAGGGATGATACAAGCATAACATTTATTTATCTGTATGCCCCGCCCCCATGCCTACAACTCCACTGGTTAAGATTTACAGCTACCAAAATGTCAAGTGCTGGCTGTTGGGAGTAAAATTAAAAAAAGAATAATAAATAAATGTCTATGAAACATAATTCCTTAAAACTAAACTGCATATATTGTTTATTTGTCTTTATTTGTAATGTGTATTTTATTTCACAAAAATATATATACGGTATTATTAGCAAATATTATCCGTCTAATGTACCTTTGACGCACTTGCCATACTGTAGTCTCTACATAGACTGACCCTGAACAGAAGGATGGCGGAAACGCCCCCTGTCGTGCGCTGCCCAACCCCCACGACCCCGCCCACCGTATATCTCAAACCAACATGACTACGAGGACGCGCGGTGCGGCATGGGAAGTGTAGTCCATTCCATCCACCCCCCTTGGCGAAGGCGAGGCTTGCGTACGACAACTCCCATCTCGACCCTCGACGCGGAACCAATCTGAATATGTGGGAGGAGCGTGTCCGCCCACAAAAGCCACGGCGATCCTCCTCTTAGGATTCTTGCTACGTCCAATTGCGCACGAATTCACACAATCCACGATAAATACGCGTCCCGGTGCAACGGTGTTTTGTCGTGGAGTGCGGTGCTGTGCTGCACCGTGTGCAGTGGACTGCGCGGCAAGAGCGCGGGGAGGAGGGTGTTGGCTTGACGCTAGATCAGTGGGAGGGCCGCTGGTTGCCACTGCACAGCGTTAAACGGGGGAGGATCCCCCATCTCTACTTGAATGATATTTTTCCATCCAGGACATTTTTGATTTTCCATCAGCGGAAAAGGCGCCAGCGGAGCAGTCAACGCCGAGGAGGGAGCGCTCGTTTGCGGGTAGGAGAGGCGCTGGGCGGCGCACGGCCGACTTCTTTTCCTCCCCCGTTATATAGTACAGTTCTGTGTCGCTCGCTAACGACGTATCTATCATGGTCGATCTTGAAGATGAAATGCCTAGAAGCCAATTCAGTATCATGTGTCATCGATATTTGATCAATAATTATTCGTGTATTTAAATATATTGATATTTGAACGGAACACATGTCAGGTTTGAATAAAATATCACCTGATGTAATTCTTAACTTTAACATTTTCATTAATTGTTTACTTGTTTTGTGTACAAATGTGTGTTGATGAAGCACACAATGAAAACAATGACCACAGCAATGCAAGCGACTGCACTATATGAAACGGCACATATAATGTATACCTGAATTATCCTGTGTCTAATAAATACTATCACGGAAAACTTGACGTGCCACACATCAGCAGCTATATATTTATTAATTTATTCCCCCAGCCTTCCGCCCCCCGCCTGGCCCGCCCTTCCTGCCCGGGGTGGGTGGTGTCGCTGAGCGGGGTGGGAGGCGTCGTTGGACGACGAGAGCCGTACGCCACAGAGACCCCACGCCAACCATTCGCCGAGAGAGGAAGGGAGAAAAAACCCGTCCATAGGCCCGTCCTCCTGCTGACTCCCCCGCTCCGCCAGCCCCGGCCTTGTGGCTCTCTCTCCCGGTATATTAATGCGTTATGAGCGGTAAGTACCCTCCCCCTCTGTCCGTCTCCACCCCTTCCGTCTCTACTCGCTCTCGCTGGCCGCTTGACACTAGTGTTTTCCCCGCCAGATGGATGCACTAAACAGGGCTCTAGCAGACACCATCCACCGCGTCCATTATTCATTATTTAATTTGTTCTTTATTATTGTAATCGTAGGAACGATTTGTTTAGATTTTCCGGGGAATAAAGTCATCCGTACCCTAAAATGATATCAATGATCGTAACCTATTATCTGGGCTGTTGCTTTATACCGTATTTAATAGATAATTGCGTGCTGGAGCATGGCAAATAATAGAAATGATAATGCACTATAAAGAGATGAACAACATGGTGTGACATGACACGAGAACCAAGAAATAAAGAATTCATAAATACACTATTGAATATAGTAGATCGGCATGTTCCACAGGAACACGAAGTTTATTGCATACAGTTTCCTACAATCTTCTACTGCTTTAAAAAACAACAACAGCAACAACAACAACTGTAAATGAACACATGAACGAACAATTCTCCACCCGCGGTGTACATTTGTGTGTGTGCACACACCCACACGGGGGAGCATAGTTAAATATTAAATTATGTTGGTCACTCGGCGAATGTTGAATCGCTGTCGTAGTTTTGTTCATACTCTTCTGAACTCCAGTTAAAGGGACACTTGGCTCTTTCATTTCCATCACTGACAAATAATCTGGTGCCTCCACGTACTCCTTTTGTTGTTGCCCTTTTATAGGTTACAGCAGAATAGATGAAGACACGAGAACAAGGACACAAAGTTCATTTTAATACACATCTGAGCTTGAGGTGGAAGCAGCCTTGTTGTCAAATATTGTCATCAATAGAAATTATATGTTATAGTGCTTAATTTGTAAATCATCAGGTGCCGGAACAAAATTACATACAACAGCAAGTCGATGGCGACATGGACTCAGGTGCCGGAACGCACAGGAAAACAATTAAAAACAACCCAACGAGTCCTGCACGGGTCAGTTTTTTGAGAAGCACACTAACGAACACATATTTGGATTCCCTGAAAACTCCTCTCTCCAAAACATGTGCACAATTAAAAAAAAAGATTGCGTCGTACACGAATGCAAAGTGCATTAGGTTCATGCATGGTGCGCCCAACGCTCCGCCTTCTTTGCAGCACATAAACGCACCACTGGTATTGCCTGCTCTTTTCTTCCCGCTCCGAGTTCACAAAGTCACTCAGTACTCTGTCGTTTCCTGATCACAATTTTTTAAACTTCAGGATTTAAATTAACATCACGTCTATGAAGTGCGGGCGAGTGTGGACAATGCGACAAGGTGAATGGGGCTGCCTCTTGGTCTCACACACACACATGCCAGCACGGAGAGGTGTCACTGCTCGCAGAGTTACGACTTCCCCCGGTGCCCTTTAAAAAAAAAAGTTTAATCATCGTCATCGGGACGGCAAATAATGAATGCGGGGTTAATTCTCATGTGGACGCTACATTTTGAAATGTGGCTAAAACTCCATTTTTGTTTTCCCTCCTGTGTGGACGAGGCACCAAACATGTGAAATGTTGGGTTACTGCCGGCGACGGCCTGAGTTGGGCTGCAAATTGATGCGACGCAGCGACGGTAATGCACACCGCTGCGCCGGTCCTCTGCGCTCGCAGTGCACCTCTGCCTTAAAACGAGCAATAACTGGGGCATTTTGCACCCATATATGTATGGCCCCTGCACGCTGCTCATCTCTTTTTAAACTCAGCAGTCAGCACGGGAAAGCGCGGCGTCGACGCGCCCATTTACGGGGCAAACCATTTCCCACGCAGAGGGGGGCATTAAAACATGTAACATGTAGCCGAACGCCGCACGACGTGATGTGTAGATCAAAGCACAAATCACAGACGAGTTAACATTGAATTTTAATAAAGACATGTATGTAGATGTATGCAGGGGCGCCGCCAGGCGGGGAAAGGTGGTACTGATTCCAAGGGCCCGCACCACGGCCCACGGCCCGTGGATCGCAATTAATAGACAATATAGGCCCAAAATTAGAATCTTTCATAGGGCCCAAAATTTCTGGCGGCGCCCCTGGATGTATGTATATGAAGATATATTAAAATATTATTCACAAGAGGTGGCGGATCAGTCCAAATAGGTCCCGGAACGCAGTGGGGTCAAAATAACGAGGTGGGGGATCATGTTCCGGCTCAAATTAACCCCTGCTTATAGCCACCTATGAATCCATGTACCGCCACAGCACCACCATGTATGGAGTGACTTGTAGGTGAATTGACCACTAGGTGGCAGCAGTGCTGATATTAGTTTACTTTAGTTTAACGTTGTCTGACGTCATTAAAATGCATACTTTTTGATTTTTGGGCACTAAAAATCCACCAATGTGCTATATTTTTATTGAATTTGGTACGTAACTATTTAATGAGAGAAATGGCTACTACAAATAAATAACGTGAAGATAATTACTTGCAATAAGTAATTGAACATTATTGTAAACTGATAATAAAATGCAAGTTCACGTTGAAAAAATATTATTTACATTTATATTATCAGATGTAATATTGCTTTTTGCAGCTATTCATTTTAAAAATATACATCACTGATATAATTGAATCAATGCAACAATCTATACTCTTCACCAATAAGGTGTATTAGGATCGAGTGATCACGTGACTGGTGTTCGAGTCCGCTTCCAAACGCATTGCATTGGTTGCGGAGGAGCTCATTATAAGTAGGAGCGGCCTTGACTTTCAACAACCGCTCCCAATTTGCATGTCGACCTGTGTGGCTGGGTGCACCTGCACGTTCCATTAAGCTACAAGTTGGAGCCTCCGAGATAATGCGGCCACCCCATTGGTCCTTACATGGTCACGTGGTTCTACACGAAGCGTTGTGAGGCATCTCGGACACACCAACTCAGTGCGAAGGAAACGCAGCATTGAAATACTACTATTACTAGATACTCATTTGAGAAATATTTTAGGTAACTTGAATGGAACCTGACTCGATATGTAGCGAACACAACCTCGTCCCATCCAGAATGCAGTCGATGGTCAGTTTCGTCTCGTCCAACAGAAGACATTAAGACGGCCTCTTTCCGTCTCGGCGAATTGCGATAACTTAGGGTTCCATTTGGGGAAACGAACAGCGATCCCCAGGCTTTCGGCAGCGCTTGCGCACAGTGTATCCATGCAACTCGCCTGAAATGAGGAGGTGCTACTCCACTCGTGGAAGCAGGCTTCTACGAGTCACAATCTTGTTCCCAATACTGTAAAAATGTCCTGTTTTTACTTTACCTTCAACTAAATTTTCATTTCAACCTAGTTGAAATGAAAAGAAAATATTTTGAATGATGCAAGTCTGTTTTCCCCCCCTCAGAAATCAAAATCAAATCAAAAATCTAGATTTCAAAGACAAAAATGTGGATTTTATTTTTATATATTATCGTAGAGCCCTAGTCTACACCAATTCAACATTAATTTACACAAAACGTTTATATTGCAATACAATGATAAACGCATATATGCATCGGCTATTACCCTCTTCATCTCCAGAAATCAATATTAAATTGCGTAAGAATTTCTCCCCTTACAGTGTTAAGAAATCATTGGTTTTAATATGATGAAAGTGAACATCATCAACGTTTCTGAATGGTTTTTCATGAGATGATGAATTGATAATCGATGAACCGATAAAATCGGTCAATTTAATAATCAGCAATTCATCGAACATTCAGTAAATATACTACAGTATATTTGCCACACTGCTGCAACTAAAAATAATCTATTCCTTCCACAATATGTCCATGTTGATGGAGTTCTTCATTCTTTATTGAGGGATAGTGATAGAGTTAAATCAGAAACTGGGATGAAGAGTCGGAGAGGAGTTTAGAACCCGCGGCGCTTCTTATAATGTATCGATGGATGAGGATGGAAATGCTCGATGTGCACCCTACACTATCTCCCCTATCTCCGTTGGGTGCTAACCTTCAAACATCTTGCATACTACTCACGAGAGAGAAGGAAACATAAAAACCCAAAGAACACATTGTTCACTGTTGTTGACTAATGTTTCATTTGATTCGTTATGCATGATGACATATTCATGGGGGGTGAAACATGTGATGCCTCTAACATATCAGTATATTGTAATATTTTTTGGTTTGTCATCCACAAAATATCTTCTGACTAATACGATAATTACATTTTGTAATGTTTTAAACAAATGTATTTTTCCCATGCTAGTATTTAGGGCTGTACGATTTTGCCAAAAATCAAATCCCGATTTGTGTCTTTGAAATCCCGATTTTAGATTTGTTTTCGCAAAACTAAAAGTTTTATATTTGAAACTTTGCAAATTATGTCTATTTTTGGAGGTAAGTAGAGACATGTCACCCTTTGGCTTTGAATTTATACAATTATCAATTTATATACATTTTATTCACCCATGTAACTTGAAAACAGACCAGTAAAATCATTATTATCAATGTTAAAAAGGAAATCCAATTTGACCATTTCACTTCAAAAATCCTCTGAATAAAATAATCCAATTTCGATTTCAAATCGTTTTTTTTTTTTTTTGCACAGCCCTACTAGTGGTCATAATATGTCAATGACGGTGTAATGAGGTGCAGTCTAATCAAAGAAAGCAGGGCAATAACAAATAGCGTAATACATTTTTTTAATGCTAATGTTTACTCTTTCTCTGCCAAACACATAAAACATTCTTGTTGCCAGATACCAAAACACATTTTTAGAATGGAAATACAATTGCAATTGCAACTACAGTTTGTCATATATATATATTATATATATATATATATATATATATATATATATATATATATTTATTTATTTATTTTTTTTTTTTCCTTTATATTATAAGCTGTTCTGTATAGATATAATTTCTTTAGAATGTTTATGAATGTGGGTAACCTCCAAACATCAGTGCAAATCTTAGAGGTGTTAATATTGTTCAATATATAGATTTTCATGATGTATTTTTGATTTGGTAAATATGTGTATAACTATTTAAGTTAGACATTAGGTTAGATCTTCATACTATGGTGGAAAAATGCATGTCCCCAAGCATATTTTTGCCATCACTTGGTGTTCCAATGATATATATTTAATACATGTATTATGTATTTTATTTAAGAGCAACCCTGATTCACTGGGTTGCTGATATTGTCTTTTGATTTTTTTTAAATTAATATAAACTTTTAAAAACCAAGGAGATGTCACATAATCACTGACATTTGAAAACGATGGGAGTTGAACATTCAACTTCCGTTCGGCATTCATGGAACATACAATAGGCTCCTCCATGCTCACTAATGAAATACTTTTTCAGACTTGAAGAAGGAAACATCGGGATCAGGAGAGAAAGCATCTAAGAAGGGCAAAAGTTGTGAATCGCAGGTATGCTTTAGAGTTCATACTCCGTTTGTGTTCCATTCAGATGTCAATTTAATGAAACCTAAAACTCAAATGCAGCATCTATTTATTCCTGCAGCACACAGACATTTCATGTCTCCCCTCTCTCCAGCATGAATGGTGGCAGAAAGTCATTGTTTCTTCATCTTGCACGACAGATCCAATCCAACCTAGTGGATAAATCGAGTCCACTTTTGGTTTCTCAACAAAGTGATTTGGCTGCAATAGCTTGCAATACCATTCCTTATGGGGTCCACCTCAATCCCCTCTTTAATATCCAATGTTTGTTGTCTTGTGTCTCTCTGAACTGTCCAAATGTAGTCATAACCGTTGAGTTTAGTAGTTATAAACGTACTTTGAGATGTAGAATTAAAGCTGTTTGAAATGAAAGTGAATTGTCAAGCACAGAGGAAGCGAGGCGTGCGTTCTCTGCCGTGCTGTAGGGAAAAAAAGAATTGGGGGGTTTGTACACCTACTCACTTCCTGTTTCACGCCCACCGACATCTTTAG
Organism: Bregmaceros cantori; assembly: GCA_900302395.1. NCBI lineage: Eukaryota > Metazoa > Chordata > Actinopteri > Gadiformes > Bregmacerotidae > Bregmaceros > Bregmaceros cantori. The sequence goes on from OMKY01221452.1 coordinate 11,435, forward strand.
CGTGCCTTCGTTCCTCTCTTTCTATATCTATTGCGTTGTACTTTTAGTTACTTTTCTTTAGTTAAAAGCTGCCGAATGCCGCCACTAGGCAAACTAGTTCTACTGCAGTACAACACTACTACTGTAGCCAACAAGAAACATGGTTACACTACCAATAGTCACTTTGTTAGAAGTGGGTTTTAAACTTAACCTTATTGTTAAACTTAATTTGTTTAACAATGAAATAAAATATTTTTCATCTTACCACTTTAAGGAGAAAAAGAAGAGTGGTAAAAACAAAGTTGCTAAAAAGTTACTAAGGTTATTTGGGTAAGTAAATAATCTGATTACTGCTATGGAAAAGTAACATGTTAGATTACTAGTTACTTGGAAAAAAGCTAAAATCGGGGTAAGTTAGTTACTGTAATTATATCAAAACATGGCAATGTACACTGTGTAATGGCTTTATGTCCGCCGTCTTTTGTGTCAACGTGATAACTTTTGAACGGATAGATTTGTCCCAGATTCGATGCAAATATTTTTGATAATGATATTACTTGTTTTTTTGTTTTTTATTTTTTTTCTCCAGTTTAAATTTTGAACACGTCGTGCTAAAGTTGCACTCTAATCATGTTTCCTAATCCTGACCCTTTTTCAGGAGTCGTCGCAGCCCTCTCCACTGGCCCTTCTCGCAGCTACCTGCAGTAAGATTGGCGGCCAGGAGGTGGCAGCAGAGTGCGCTGAGGTCTCCCAGCCCGTGGTGGAGGTGCTGAGCGCCAACGGCTGGCAGCTGGTGCCCACCGCCACGCACCCCACCATGGCCAAGGAGAACAGCCAGGCCCCTGTTGGAGTGACTATGACCACCTCACTACCTGGAGACTCCTCCCCAGCCGCACACAAGGTTAGCCCATCCCTGGATCTTTGGCGGAAGAACGTGTGTGTCTGCAAGGAAGTATAAAGAGGAAATATATAGAGCTGTTTGAAAGAAATAAGAACGAGGAACAAGGATCGGTTGTTTAAGCATGATGGAATGCAAGTGTGACAAACAGTGTGCACAATTGGGCACTGGATAAAGCAGTAGATTGCCTTAAACTTAGTGTCTTTGCAGCATTTGTCCCCAACTAAATCACTGTTTTCTTCACCATATCGTAATTCTTGTCCATTAAACATTGATCCATCATTAACATTAACCTGCTCTCGCCTCGTGGATTTTTCCAAGGTGAAGGCGGTGGGCGCCACTAACAGTGTGGCAGCCAATCAGCAGCAGTTCCAGATCATCCAGGTTCAGAACATGGCGGGCGCGGGGGGCGGAGTCCAGTACCAAGTCATCCCCCAGCTACAAACTGCTGATGGGCAACAGATCACCATCAGCCCCGCCCACACTGCCTCAATCCAGGGTCTGCCGGAGCAGGTAGGGCCAGCAGCCCAGATGATACTAAAGGCCAAATAATTCCGTTAGTCCCACAAGATTCTGAGGCATTATCAGACTGGCTGAGGGACCAATTGTCTTCGGCGTGTCCAGCATCTGTGTTTTAATTAGAAAAAGATTGAGATTGGATCTGGAACAAAAAAATGTGATCTGGACATCCCTCGTTTGAAGTTATGCTATACTCTCAGCTCTTCCATTGTTACAATTATTTTTAGGAAAGTACCTGATTTTTTCATCCTTTTTTGCATAAGGACAGAAACATCCCCATCATTACATCTTAAGTGGAGTGCTGCGTACAGCAGAATTGGGAATCGGGAAGGATTGATGCACATGCTCTCAAGAACTGGCATATGGAATTATATTTTTTAATAGTAATAACCCCTTTATTACTATTAAAAAATATAATTCCATATGCCAGTTCTTGAGAGCATGTGCATCAATCCTTCCCGATTCCCAATTCTATACACAATTGAGCACTACTTTTTGGCAGTTTATAAATGTTAGCATTGCTGAAATGACCCATTACACCACAACTGTCTCAAAATGTGTGATGACGCATTGCAAATGTGGCGAGAGGCTGCTATTTCTGCCGGTCTCAGTCAGTGCAGGAGTGTGTTTCTCATCAGCAATATCAAGTATCAATCAACATGTATCAATTAGTTACATGGTTTAAAGCTTCAGTTGTTATTTCTTTTAGGGTTGGGATAGCAAGACAACTACTAATACTCAGAAAGTCAGAAGTTAATATTAAGAAGATGCATGTTTTTAATATTTTTGGGGGAGGAAGTGGCATTTTTTTATTGATAGGCTTAGTGTAAAGGCGGGCAAGACTCGCGCTTGGCCCCGTCTGTGCTGTTGTCACTCTGTCATTCCACCATTCTTTCTCTCTGTCACTCTATTTTAGGTTACGTCCACACTGGAGGGAAATGAAACGAAAACTGATTGGAAACTGATTTTTAAAATGTGCTTCCACACGGAGTGGATCTGTAAAGCTGTGTAGAAGAAGCATTGACACCGGACGTAAACAACAATTCGGAGGCAGCAGCCGCGGTCTCCGTTCGGCTTGGTCCACTCATATACGCTGAGGGCTCGCTATTGTGTACATACACATTCTCTCTCCCTCCCTCTCTCTGCTCAGGCAGTGCAATATCACAAGAATAAATGCGGATAAATCCATGCGACTCTCGAAGCGTCTGCCTCGGCGGGGTTTTTTGGCTCCTTTTATCTGATGTCTCTGCCACCGTTTACGGGGAAAAAACTAGTCTGTTTTACACTGTAAAACATTTTATTTAAAAACGGCACCACAAGTCCCATCACTTTGTTGCCCGACACTGACATCACTGGTTTATGGCTGTGATCCACGCGCAGACAAAGGACGTTCTCAGTTTGTCACGTCCACTCACGCAACAATATGATAACGATCCACCTTGAAAGCCATTCCACCATGAAACACATTCTGGGGTCCCAAAATGCAGCTGACAGGAGGTGCAAACGGCAAATAAAAATAAGGGTTTCACACAAAAACATTCCCATGTTGACATAGCCTTAGTCTCTAATCTGTATACTGTCAGACTGCTTCATTCTTTATTCACTTCACTTTACTGTTTGTCAGTCTGTCCCTCTCCATTGTCTCTGTCTGCCTTTCTCTTCGTACACTGTGAGTGATGGACAAATTATTTTGAATTATGATTGATTATGTTTAATCATCCAAGATTAACATTCACATTCAGAAATTGTTCCCTTTGCTCCCCATATCAGTGTGGGTTTCCCACAGCCACTCTGGTTTCCCCTCACCACCAAAAACATGTTCTAGTTATCCTGCCCTTGTCAGTGCCCCTGGCTAACGTACATGTATGTATGTATGTATGTATGTATGTATGTGGGACTATATAAAGTACATTTTTAAAGGTATGATGGTCAGAGCATTTTGATATTTTTCAAGCTTAGCTTCAATAATGAATGACCGACACGTACATAGGCGCACATACTGACAATGACAATTTGTCTGTTCAGGTGCAGCTCATCCAAACTCAGGCTCAGGCCCAGACCCAGGCAGTCCTGCAACCGGCCAGTCAGCAGGCTATCCTGACAAGCTCGGCGAATCAGGGTGTGCCGCTGCAGATTCGCCCCGCCCAGTCATTCCCTCTGCAGCTGCAGCAGACTCCCATCATGACCACCGTGCCTATCAACGTGGGCGGGATGACCCTAGCACTGCCCGTCATCAACAACGTGGCAGGGGGCGGGGCCGCGGTGCAGCTCATCCAGTCTCCAGACGGCACCTTCTCCATCGCCAACGGAAACCAGCTGTTGAGCGCTGCCGCCCCTGCCCTGGCTCCCGGGCCAGAGGTGGTCGCCGAGGCGCCGGTGGTGACGGCGTGTCCTCCTACGGACGCAACCGGGGGCGCAACTGAAGCACAGAGCCAGGTGGCTGAGGTTGATGCATCGGGACAAGCCAATGGGCTACAGAGCCAAGCTGATATGACGGGGGCTATACAGCAGGTGAAAATAATGCCTGTTAAAGTAGTATATGCTCGATCTAAATGTTGTTGTTGCTTGATCTTTGCTTGAGTAAATCTGATTTTTGAACAAAAGACAAAGCTTTCCAACAAATAATGTCATCATCCCTTATTTAGAGTGAAGTACAGCCAGAAACACATAGACATAAAGATAGATCGGTACTAACTTGTCCTTATGGTTAATTGCCAACCAGTCCATGCCAATCAGAACATCCACAGTGGGAGGTGCCAGCTGCTGGTACTCGCATATTAGTCCATTGCCTCGGGAAGTAGTGTAGGGTTGGCTCAGTCTACCAATGTAACCTCTTCCATGAGAAATAACATCCAAATAAGTGGTCGAAATGTCCTGATCAATATTTCTTGGTATGAAATGTATGCAATAACTTATTTCGGCCAAACCACCCGATTGGCCACAATTTGGCTTCCATATTAATGTAACAGGTGTCAAATGGTCACAATCAAATTTCTCAATACAGTGATTGAACTGACAGTAATGGGCTGCACAGTCAATTACCATGGGCCATCGCCTGCTATATGAGGTCCTACCTATGTACTGTCTGGACACTCGGGAGTGCTCAGTTTCTCCCATAGCAACTCCCGTTGCTATGCTCCTGTTGCATTGCGGGAATTCCCACACTATCTCTGATTGGCTGGTTGCGTTGTGTGTGATGTCTAAGCATCAGCTCCCCCCACACCAATTACATTAATACACAACAGTCATCAGTATTAGTTTAGCAACATCTCCCTTGTGTTGTTGTTGTGTTGACCACTGTATCTGTTGTCCAGGTCATTTTAGGACAAATGGGAGGACATCAAGTGGTCCAGCAGATCCAAATACAACCACAGGGACAGACTCTGCAGCTAGCCCCAGGACAGACCCTACAGCCTATACAGGTAGCTGTTCTTCATTGGTCTATACACTTAGATTTTTTTACACACTTGGCGCTTGCAGTAGCACAGTTGGTTTTTGGCACGACCGGATGGTTGAAGACCAAAAGGATGCTTGTTTGAATCCTAGCCCTAACAGTGTCCGTGCCAGAGTGCCCTTGGGCACTGAAATCCGATTTGCTCCCAATCAGGCTGTAGCATGTGAAAGTCACATAAAATATAATTAACAAAAAATGTTAAAATCTAAGAAAGGATGTGGAATATACCAGGACATGCTAGAAAAGGAGGCCAGAGAGCAATATCTAGAAATTATAAACATTATAAACGGATTGGACCTCTACCAAATGGACGCCATTTACCATTTACTGTCAGAAGATGGAAACCTTCACCCAGGTCTATGTATGTATGTATGTATGTATGTACGTATGTATGTAGTCGAGTGACTTGTAATTTTTAAAACTTGATATGTGTACCACACACAAGGTAGGCAAATGTGCCCGCGATAGTGAGTGGCGGTAATAGATTATTGTCCTCACTCCATTCACTTGTTGATATTTGGTAGGTTGGCTTGTTGATATTCCTCTCTGGCCTCCTTTTCTAGCGTATCTTTATAATTTAATTTATATGATACCGTACACTGAACTGCAAATTGCTCCCAATGGGTCGTTGTTGATCCTGTGTTCATCATTTCCTATTTGGGATTACTAAAGAATTTTACAGGTATGCCACTGTTATATACACTAAAGCCTATAGACTGGTAGCCATCATGTAGCCACCTATGGACGTAAACAGACTTTGCATCTGTGACTCCACCCTAGGCTTGAAATAGAAAAGTTTAGAAAAACACTTCAAGCACACTAGCACAGGCTGGAGTCACAGATCTGTACTCTGCCTCCAGGCTTTCCAGAACCAGGCTCAGGTCCTGATCCGCACACCTACCCTGTCCCCATCGGGTCAGCTCACCTGGCAGACGCTGCAGCTTCCGGGTGGCGTATCTCTCCAAGGTGCCGTGTCTCTCCCGGGGGGCGTCTCCCTACAGGGCGCCTCCCCGACCGTCCCCCAGCAGCTGACGCTGGCGCCGATGGGGGGTGGGACGACAGCCGGCGGTGTGGTATCGCTGGGCGGGGCCCCGCTGACGCTGAGTGCTGCCCAGATCAACCCAGGCTCTGGGGTGCAGACGGTCAGCATCGCTGGCCTGGGGACGGGGGTCACCATGCAGGGCGTCCCAATCACTATCAGCAGTGTGGCGCAGGGTAAGGGTAGTTTTATTTTACTACTCTACCAAGAGGGCGCAACATGCTAGTGTTGAAGATGTGTAGTAGTGATTCACAGCTGACTAATGCGGTGTAAGTTTTACTCGACACACAAAATTAAGGCATAATGCCAGGCTCATGCCTAAACTCTGCTGCAAAATGTTGACTATTTAGGAAATGAAGTTTGTGTGATAAACACATATGTAACTGCACTATTAATGAAGCCATGCATAGACTATGAAATACTCAAATCAAATAAAAATTATATATTTTTTTATATATATATTAGTGTGTATGAGACAGATAGATATATAATATATATTCAGTGCTATTCATACTATTTTACTAGCCCAAGCACAAAACCACACACAGGAAGTCAAAGATACACGGCTCAGCAGGTGTGGCGTTGAACAGTTGACCTGCATCGTTAAATTTGTGGTTACTCCGCCCAGCACTTCCTCCTGGAATTGGTATCTGTCTTTGTATCTGTCTTGGTATCGTGTTGACCCTTTCCTTTGCAACGGATGGAACAGTTTTAGTTCTGCCACAGTTTGCTTTTGGTTTGTGAAGTGCTTCATTTGAGGTGATTTAAAAAAATACAATAAAAGCATGTTCATGCCCCTAAGATTAAAGAATATAATAGATACCCATAACATGACTCTGCCCACCCCTTGATTTGTGGGATATATACTATTTCACTGCCAACCATTTTCACGCAATTTGCACTAATAGATGTTCTTTATGTTATAATTCTTGAGAATATCAAACGTATTTCTTTTCAATAAATGTATGCAATCCTACACCGCAATGCTTGCTTTGCTCATATACCTTATATTGATTGCCTGTGCTTCCACAGGTCAAGGTCAAGATGTGAAAGGTCAGGGGGGCGTGGCTGTGGGCAGCGTGGCCGTAGGCTCCTCTATGAGCCCTGACCAGCTGAGCTCGGTCCAGATCACCTCTGACCAAGAGGGTCCCACCACCAAGAGACTGAGGCGGGTCGCATGCTCCTGCCCCAACTGTCGAGATGGAGAGGCCAGGTAACACTGTCACACAATTTTTTTTATTTTATTTATTTATTTTTAAAATTGTTCATACCTTTCCTAATTGGGATTACTAGAATATTTGCAGATTCATACACCAATGGCGGTGGCTGCCATGCAATGCGCTCAACCACGACCCATAGGAAGCAATTTACCTCTGGCATGGAGTCTTTTAAAGATAGGACTCAAACCTCCAAACCTTTGCTTTACAAGCCCACAATTTTAGGCATTGAGTGTTCTCCCAAAATCTCAATCGATTTCATTAAGTAATCAGATAAAACGTGTTTTTGATAAGATAACAAGCAGTTATGCACAGACACGAGATGAAAAGACATGTCAGAAAGTCCGATTGTTCAAAGCTGAATGTGTTGATGTTTTGGCCGAACGGATGAAGAAGCGCGATGTGTCACGGGTGGGCGTGATATTGGAGGATAGAAATACATCAGAGAAACTAACTTTCAATGTGCATTTGTATGGCAGATTGTGACTGCTTTGGATTGTAGCTCGAACACCCCTACTCTTAGTGCTGGCTATCTATGAAAAAGTTGCTGCTTTAAACTTAAGTGATCCGAATGCCACCAACCACAGTGTGCGCATGTATGTTGCTGTGTGTGTGTGTGTGTGTGTGTTTGTGTATCCTTGTGCGTTGTATGTGTGTGCTTTGTGTGTGTGCGCTGCATCCCAGGAGCAGTGGGGACCCGTCCAAGAAGAAGCAGCACGTTTGTCACATGGAAGGCTGTGGGAAGGTGTATGGGAAGACATCCCACCTGAGGGCGCACCTTCGCTGGCACACGGGCGAGCGCCCCTTCGTGTGTAACTGGATCTTTTGTGGCAAGCGTTTCACGCGCTCAGATGAACTGCAGCGACATCGCCGAACGCACACTGGTCAGTCAGGGGTTTCGGTGCAAACGTGTGTTGACTCTATGCCAATGCCACTTTACAACGTATGTGCTTTTCTTTCTTCTGTTTTGACCTGTTCATTACCTATCGATCTTTATAAAGTTGTTTCATGCCCAACTAAAATACCATGTGTGTGTACTGCTGTCATGTATATGCAATATGGCGAATTAAAATTAATCTTGAAATCAAATGCTACGGAATGAGTTGAAATAATTACGACTGGGACGGTTTATGACGCTGAGCCATCAGAATTTTCTGAATGTTTTTGGTGTTCTGGGGAAGCCAAATATCACATTTCCATCTGTGTTCCCTCCTGCAGGGGAGAAGCGTTTCGAGTGTCCTGAGTGCTCCAAGCGTTTCATGCGCAGCGATCACCTCTCCAAGCACATCAAGACCCACCAGAACAAGAAGACTGGAGCCTCGGTTGCCATCATCACCACCGATGAAATGGAAGACGATGATGAACACGGTGAAGAGGTCACTGCCGTCATAGGTGGAGAGGTCATCGGGGGTGCTGAACCTGACCCCGAAACGGCCCCAATCACAGGTGCAGAGGAAGGAATGGTTACGGTAGCCACCATCGTACAGGATTCTGATTCTGCCATGGCCACCTCTGCCAATCACTTGGATGAGGTGCAGGGTGAGGAGGAGGAGGGTGAGGAGTTTGAGTAAACCCCTCCCACACCCTAACACGCCCATTCCTTCGGACAGGCATTGAAACTAGACCGCCGCCACCCCTCACCAATCCTACACCCCGACCCTAACAACATTGCATAAATGCATGGCGAGCATTGACTCTTGTTCCTCTTGCCTCCCCTTTTGGCTTGGCTAGTCTGGCACTTTGGAAGGAGAACCTTTTCAAACACCCAAGGCGGATGCGATGCTGTAAACTGTCATTTGCCGAAAGAAATTCTGGTGTAATCTTTTGAAACGCCAAGGCTGCACAAACCCCACTTCCCCGTTTGCTTCTGAGCAAAAAGTCAAAAAAGAAACACGGAAAAAAAACCTTCATCCAAGACGCATCCCAATCTAAGGGGGGCACTGGACCATATGTCGATGATGACGGCCCCAACTCCCCTCCCGCCCCTCCAAAAATACAGAGAAGAATGCACGTTGAAAAACTCGACTGGCACTAGAGAATTATGGGATAGCACTCATTGTTGCCCTGACTTGGCACAGCACAAAATGGAAACCCCTCCCATTTTAATTTACAGAGACTACTTATTTTAGTGAGAGGGTATTGTTATTATTGTTATTATTATTAATGAAATTATTGATGTTGTTTGTCTTTTTGTTTTTTACAATGAACAGAATCTCTATGCAGCGTGGGTCTGTGCTTGACCATTTGGCGTGTATTGATTCATTTATTGATTGATTTCTGGGGGATCAATGATAGTGTGCACTTCCCATATGCAAAAGGTCTGTTGCAGAAATCTATACTACAGATGTGTATTCTATATAAATATATCTATATATATATGTGTGTGTGTGTGTGTGTGTGTGTGTGTGTGTGTGTGTGTGTGTGTGTGTGGTGGGCGCGCGTGTATGTGTGGTAGACTAAAATGGAGTGTAGATGTCTTCAATATTGTTTTATTTAAAGCAGTTTGGTTGCTCTTTTTTTAATCAAAGTATAATTTTATTTTGTGTTATTATTAATTTTCCTTTTCCCGTCTTTGCAGTTGCAGTCTAGCCAACAAAGTTGGTGTCTGAAATACGTTGGGGTGTCTTTTCAGTAGGACGCCAATGTAAATACCTTTTGCACATGGGATGTACAGGAACGAAGTTGTGCGCAGGATTAAGCTGTGCTGTCAGTTGGCGTGGTCCTGCGCCAGGATCCAACTGATCGGAAATAATAATATAAAGGAAGAAAAAAAAAACCCTCAATTTTATGTTCTAGTCGGCTCTCGTAGAGTGTGTTTGTGTGTGTGGTTTTCTTCCTTTTTTTAAAGAGATAATCAAGGAAATTGATTCTTTGGTGACCTGTGCGATGAGCGATCCATGAATCTATTCACAAATGTGAATCTGACCACATAATATATGACAATGATGTGGACTAATGGTTCGCGAGGCCAACCTTGGATGCACAGATTGTGTTTTGGGTATTGCTTGTTTCAGCCGAGCAAAAGGCATGAGAAGCGCTTTAGAGGAAAGGGAGGATTTGGAAAATAAAAGCAGCAGAATATGAGGATATGATGAGCACATTTTGAAGGGCAAAATTGCCGTTTGCATTTTGTGGGTGGTCCGTGGTGACAGAATCCAAAAAGACCTATTACATCACAAATATTGTGTTGACAACATAATATTTAACATTACATTGCTATTTTTTTATCTGGATATCTCTGTGTGTGAAAATAATATTATCTTGTCCAGATCAAATTGAGAAAAAAAAAGTGTAAAATCTGAATTTGACGTTAATTAGGGAGGCTGCAGAGCATTTATGCAAAGGATGGGATTAGTTTATTGTACACAACACTTAAATTAAGGTGGTTTGGTTACAACATTGGGTGATTTTAAACTGATCAACTTTATTAATGCCAAGACCCAGGGTGAGTTGTCACTTCTCAATATGCCTAATGTTGTCTTCATTGAAATTAGACACTAGAACATATTTGGAGATCTTAAATTGTCAGATCTTAAATCTCATTAAAATCAAGATTTGAGATTTTAAAAATTAAGATTCATATTTAGGAAAAAAACATCCAGGCCTTACTTATCACACCATAAATGTTTCAAATATCTGCAGTAATGCATTTTTTGAACAGTTTTCTCATTCTGCGAATGCTGCCTATGCTTGTATGCTATGGCATGAAGAATATCCAGATTTAAAAACAATATATATAGTCTTTGAATGGTCCAGAACTCCATTTCTGGACCATGGACATTGTCAATTTGTTCGGCACTAATATTGAATGTTCCAATGCATGTATATACAATTGTTATACTGTTTTTTTGTTTGTGTTTTGTTTTTGTTTTTTCACAGCTAACCGGTAGTTGTGTGGACCAAAGAATGTTGCATTCAAAACATGGAACCCGTTATACCCACAAGCCAACCATGGCATCTTGTGATTTTGTGTGACTAAATTACTGTATCATGTAAGCCTCTGAGTGATTTGGAGTAGGGTAAAAATTCCTTACAATAACAAACATTTTCTCTGTGAGGAACGAAAGGGGAAAAAAACAATTGCAATTAAATTGACAATAAATTCATAGAGAGAGTGGTGACACCGGGTCTCGGCTTAAGGCAACAGGAAAAAAAACATTGTTTTAGAATGCATGAGTAGTGCATTGATAATTGATCTGCAAGTTGCTGGAGTAACAGCTATCCACAATGATCATGTCGTCGATTTCTCAGTAGGAATGGGTTTTTGTGATATGAACAAAAAAAACAACACTTTTTTTCCTGTTCATCTGACCTACAAACTATTATCTCCAAGGAAATTATAAGGATTTGAAAAGTAATTTTTATTGTTTGGTTTACAGATGAATCGATAATACGAGTTGATCTGACATACATACAGTTGAAGAGCAACTGATCTTCACTTGCACATGCAAATGCAAATGGCTTGACAATCTGTTAAAGCGCTTTCACAGTTGAAAAGCTGGTACAGTTCGTTTGGGTACACAGGCAGTCAGTTTCCAAACGAACCGTAGTACAGTGATTTCAATGGGGGAAAAAAATAATATATTTTCTTTCATTTGTTCACTGCGAAAGCAAACCGGACTAATTATGGTACAAAGTAACTCCAAACAACAAACTTTTGATTTGGACCTGACTTTGTGAAAACTTGTAAAACCACCCTTAGATTCTCATGCATTTTTTGGTACATTTTAAATGCATACACGTTGCGGTACTGTTTTTCTTTTTTTTATGGGCTCCTTCACATTTTTGCTTCCAAAGAGCCATTCAGAATATCACAATTTTAAGAAGCCTTATTTCATCTTAATTTAATTGTTATCCTGTAATTACGACATGCCTATTGCTTGGATGACCCACTCAGCTTGTTGCACAGACCACCCTTAGGGTCCAAGGTTCAAACGGTTCAAGATTGCCCTTCCAACACAGCAAAATGTTTCTTCAAGATGATGGTTTGATTTTAAACATATGGTAATTTATAACTATGATGATGCATTCCGATGGGCCCCGTCTGCGGGGTTGTGAAGATGGAGAAGTGTGCCCCAGCATGGGACAGAGAGGTTTAACAGAACAATCGCACTGTCTGCCACATTGTGGTGTATAGGGGAAGCAACATGACAATCCAAGTGGAGCTGTTTACAATGGTGGGAGGGGGGTTTTGGGGGGTGCTTGTTCTATGTTTATCCCTCACCAAGTCAGGTGGGAGGAGTGGTTGTGGAACAAGGGGTCTCACCTACATTAAAATGGCACTATTGCTTATATTGTTGAATTTTAGACACCAGAACTTTAGCCATATTGCAACCTGCATGATCACGGAGGTAGTATCATTCAGTGGAGAGTAGAACACATAATTGCCGAATTTGCACTATTGTCAGTGCCTCTGACTGCTATCTTTAGTTTGTTGTATGGCACAATTTGTTGTAGCTGCAGCAGAACATTTTCTTTCGGCCTTCCAACATGATTTTCCCCTTAATTTAAAAAAAGAAAGTGAGTTACTCAAGCCATTGAGGCCATTTAATTAAGCCATACATTGTTATTATGTATGTAAGGCTACCATTCTTTCCTATTTAATCTGCTTATTGACGCGCCAGTCTTGTAGATACAGAATAGAATGTTACCACGGCGCGCTGCTGTGGGAGCCGCACCCTTGTTGGAAGTGACGCCAGAAACTGTCATAATGGCTGGTTGTCATAATGGTCCTCCTTTTCTGGGGAGGACATTCTAAACTCACCTGCCACACCCCAAAAAAGACTAGATTCAGATAAAGTATTTTTATATCATAACATAACCCAATATTCAGTTATCAATTCTATCCCAGAACCCATTGATGAAGTAATTTTCTGTTATATAATAGCGCATAGAAATTTCTTTCAATGATTCTATTGAGGAAGTTTTTCCCTGTTCGTTAAGGGATATAGTCTAGCCAAATGGCCAGCCGAAGGCAGCATGACAGATCCACTCAGATAAAATATCTAATGTTGGGATGACTTGCCTGACTAAAAAAAAGTTGCCAAGTCGCCCATAAAATAAAATTCTGTGAAGTCAGTCATTACCATGTGGGTGGGACCCCTGTTCCTTCTGCTAAATAGTGTGTACATTATCCGCCTGTTTAAAAAGAAAGCATCACATTTTTGTTTAGTAGTAATTATTCCTTAACATTTTTTGTCCTCTGGAGACTTGCATTGACTTGTTAGGTTGTGTTTAGGGTTGCCACTCATCCCTTAAAATAAGTAATTGTCCATGCTTGACATTTCAGGTGTGTGTGCTGTTTTGGGGTTCATTTTGGGGGCGAGTTGTCTCGTATTTCAACCCCAAACCTGATGCACAGAGATTTTGTGTGTTTTCAAGCTGGCGGTGAAGCTGATCAAAGCTTGACCCATACTGCACAATTGTTGGATGTCTGCGCTCGAAGAGTAATGCTCTTGGGCGTAGAGTGGGTATGTTATCACTGTTTCCGGGGAGTTGTATTTCTCAGAATGGAAAGTGGCAACCCCTAGCTATGGTTTAGTTTCCGGCTTGGTGCAAAAGTCTGCGTGTTTTTCATTTGTGATACGGTTAGATCATTCTTCTTGATTTGGCTTAGTATGCGTTGAAATAAGGGTTGAGCATTTTTATATTTTTGTTGAGAAAGAAGATACGATTGCAAGTATAAACAGAAGAAGAAAAAAAAACAGTGATCTGGTGATCAGAGATGTAGATGTCTATTCGGGGTAATATTTTGTGTGATGACTTGAGTTTCTCTCCATTGATATTTTCTAGTGAAATCTCATTTGTAAAATCTTTTCTAAAAATGTTTAAAAATCTCCATGAGCTTTGATAATGACATTTTGCCAGATTAGCCTTAAAGGCTTTGGTTTATTGCTATTTTTCAAAAAAGACGAAAAAAAATAAAGAAATCAGTTTGTACAGATGTGTTATGTCAATGAAATTAAAACAAGTTTAAACGTTTTTTTGCCTGCATAACACTTGACAATAAAGTGACTAAACTGCCCTGATGTTTTCTCTTCCTTTTTTTAATTAAAAAGCCTTCATGATTGTGTGTGTGTGTGTGTGTGTGTGTGTGTGTGTGTGTGTGTGTGTGTGTGTGTGTGTGTGTGTGTGATGCACCAATACCTGGCTATGCAGTATTGGCCGATACTGATACTACTCGGTTAGAAATTATTTACAGTATATATGCCATGGCATTGGTCAATGGTGGCTATTGGCCCAGTCATTGGTCTGGAGCAGCCTCTAGCATAAAGCTATTTATTTGCCAAG
>OMKY01221454.1:0-32217 GCA_900302395.1 Bregmaceros cantori
TGCTGCTGCTGCTGCGCATACTTCTCTCGGTCTATAATAGATTCTGCGGCTGTAAGCGAACACTGCGTCGGATAATCATTTGTAGTGAGTGGCACGTCTTAATGACTTCTTCCCAACTGAAGAGAAGAGACGTCAAACTCCACCCTTCCAATTTCCCCACCAGAGATGGCAAATCCAGATCCAGAAAGTAAAAATCCTGCCATGTTTTGGCTTCTACCTGTGCACTGCAAATAGCAGCTGCTCCTAATTAGAGAAGCTCTTCAGTTGGGTTGATCTGCTAATCAGTGACACCTGTTTGCATTTCATTTCTACACTGGGTAGAAGCCAAAATGTGGCTGGACTTTTACTTTCTGGAGCTGGATTTGCCATCTCTGTTCCCCACCAACAGACGTCGAAGGCCCAAATGAGATGGAAATGCAGGCATCGAAGGCGATAGACGAGACTTTTTTTTTCCCCCCGTCGTCTGAAACATTCTACCAGTGTCTGTATAGCGGCCTGTGTAAAGTCATTGTAGTGGACCGAAGTGGGTGAATTTGTCACACAAAACGAACACCGGTTCAAAATCCGACCACTAGTTGTCGCTCTGTGACGAGTTACCCATTTCCACCCTGCTTCTCTCACCGTTTTGCATAATATTGAGGAAAAACCGCCAAAGTCCGACTTGAAGTTACTCACGCATGTTCTCTATATGTTCTTCTGGACCAACCGGTTGGCTGCTTCCACTAGTAATTCCAACAAAAACAAGTAAATCAAACGGGCATAGCAGATTATTACCTGCACCGGGTCTGCACCGCAAGCAGGTTATGTTTTTGGTCGTGTTGGTTGGTTTGTCCCCAAGATAATTGAAAAAGTTGTGCACGGATTTGGATGGAATTTTACAGAATTGTTGGAAATGACAAACGGAAGAATTTATTACATTTTGGTGCATTTCTGTAGCCTATAAGTAACATAATCATACTTAATCACCAACTTACCGATAGATCACTAGGCGCTTACCACGGTCACGTGACCAGACATGCCACTGGGAAATGTAGTTGGCTTGTGCTGAGCATGTTCGCCGGTGGGCGAGGTGGAGTCATACTGCTAGCACTGAAAGTACTATTTTTTTTTTGTACATTTTATTTGTGTGTGTGTTAGAAGTACTGATGTTTTTGTTAAAATTCTACTTACTTGATGTAAAAAGTACTCAAGTAGAATTTCTGTAAGTACAGTACTTAAGTATTTGTACTTCGTTATTTGCCATCTTTGTACATAACGCATTACTTCCACGTCTCTCACCAGTGTTGGTCCAACGGGAGGATAACGCACGTCCCGTTCTACTTCCTGAGCGCCAACGTCCCGCACCTCGGCGGGAGTCCCGCCCTGTCCCCGCCCAACAAGCAGACGGACCACGCCGACGTCAGTCTCTACACTACACTACTTTCCTGAGAACAGACCCGGTCATATCGCAGTGGGCAGAGGGGTTCACAGCTCTGTTGATGGCAGTTTCACTGCACTGCTTTTATGACGACAGATTCTTGGATTTCGCCTTGGAATTATTATTATTTTTTTGTGGTTTTGAAATTAAAAGGCATTGGTTTGGATGTATGTCGTTTTTATTTCCCTGTTTAGACAAGTTCAGTTTTTGTCGAGTACCATTTTCTCATTCTACGTCATCCCTCCTGACCGCCAGGGGGCGCTACTGAAAGCACTGAAGATCCCTCCACGTATGCTCCGGGATATTCCGCTCTTTCAGGACCGCCCCCTGGCGGTCATTCGGGATTCATAGAATCGTAGTTACATTCGTACCTTTCATTTTATTGTAGTGTGTAGTGTGTAGTGTGTAGGGGGCGAGTGGACATGCAGTTTGTGACCGTGAGGGGAAGCGATCCCACAGCTGTGTGTGTGCTTGTGCCTCACAGGCTCAGGACTATGATTGGGGCTGGCTTTAGCAGCAGCGGTCTACCCCACTGCACCCCATGGCCAGTGTCATTGAGGTAATTTTATTATAAAGTGTATATTGTTGTGTGACGCAGCCCAAAGTATAGAAATTGGCTCCATTCATTCATCCATCGGAATCATCCATTCACCACTGTTCAAGGGGACATCACCATGCCAATATTGACCAACACAACAGCTGTTAACTGTTTGAGTGCCAGCTATTTTCACAATTTGATATTTTGATTGTCCGTTGAAATATTCTACATTCTCCTTTTTAAATTTTTTTCCCCTCCAAACAACCACCATTTCCCCCCCATTTTATTGCTAGGGCTGGTGAGAAAGTGGCATGAGAGAAACCAGGGGAGAGGAGAACTTGCAACGCTGCCCAAGTGCCTGTGAACTAAGCCACAGGTACTATACATATGCTGGATGCGGGTGTCTTACTGATTTGTACCACAGAGCCAGCACATATACTGCAACATGACCACGCTCTTCAAATAGGGAACCATGTAGAGGTTTGCTAAAAAAACTGCGCAAATGGCTAAATGTTCTATTAAGATGTTGTAAATGTAAACGTACTTTATTTGGTCACACATCCACACATGTACAGTGAAATTCATCCTCCGCATTTAACCCATCCCTGAGGAGCGGTGGGCAGCTGCGTGCACCAACTCCAGATTCTGAGCCAGGGGCACTGACTGGAGCAGGTTAACTAGAACATGTTTTTGGTGGTGGGGGAAACCGGAGTGCCCGGAGGAAACTCACGCAGACACGGGGAGAACATGTAAACTCCACACAGAAAGGACCTGTCCGGGCTGGGATTCGAACCCAGGACCTTCTAGCTGTGAGGCAGCAATGCTAACCACTGCGCCACCGTGCCGCCCCCCCATGTGCACTTTTGCTGGTGTTGAACACTGCAGGCAGCATCCTGGTGTAATTGGTATGGTAATTCTGAACATTTAATAACAATCAAATTCTTCAGTTGACTTACAAACATACACTGTCTTATTTTTAATGTGTAGAGCATGTATTTCTCAACTGCGCCAAAGTCATTAACAATTGAAGTGAAATTGAAAAATGAAAATCGGGCCAGGTAGCAGCTTCATATCTAAATATTGAAGAAATTAAAATGTATTCATAATCAAATAAGGCCACATCTAGCAGATACACTGTCATATACAGAGTTCACAGCACACGCATTGTGCGTTCGCTTACCCTCACCGACAAGTGCTGCTGCGGCAGGTCTGCTTCCCCCCCACTCTCTCCTTCATACTAACGCTGTCAATAAAATGAGAATGCAGCACTTGAGCTGAAAAAATAAATAACGTGCTGGTGAAAGCAGCACGTTTTAGAGCCTCCGTGCAATGTTTTTCAGCGTGCTCTGGAAACGTTTAGAACGGTTGAAAAGGTTGATTGTTCGCACCCCGGCTTGGACCGCCTCGATGCCAAATTAAAATTAAAAATGAAATTAAGATGAAAATTAAAAATGAAAATCAATAAAAGTGTTTTAATAGTCAATTCAGTCCACTAATCTTTTCAATAATCTGCAACTAATCTGTTGGATTTTTTTTTTTATGGACAAAACCTACTCAAAATACGGGATAGGCCGCTTTTCCAAGCCAGCCCCACACACAGTCTTGTTGCTGTGGCTTGGATCACAGCACACGCAGCGCCGTGAGATCACTTTGGCTGTCACCTTTACAAGTTACAACAATGGCCTTGGAACAAGTGTGAAAGTGTGTGTAATCCCCTATTTCAGGCAAAAATAACTCATTAAGAATTCATATTGTAAGGGACTACAGTTACTTTTTTGGAATCATATTACTGTAATCAGATTACATCTAATCAGTTACTACCTAGCCCTGATTATTAATGAATCACGATTCATGGTTCCAGCTCTCCACTTGTTTCTTGTCAGTAGGGGTATAGTCATTGATACTGAGCGCGTTATGAGGTGTGTGTTTGTTAGGGTGTCCGGGAGCTGCCTGTGCACCTCGTGGGGTGCTAACTCTCCCCCCTAATTAACTTTCTTCTGGCCCAAGTACAAAAGACACTCTCACGTACCAAGGTTCTCACAATGCTCACACCTCACATGCTGCTGATGTTGAAGGAACAGTAACATTTTTTTTTTTTTTACAATTCGGCCTTGTTTGTGACCAAATGAACATGTACACCTGGGACTGGCTGTAACTCAATTGGGAGAGGTGTTCCAAGTCCAACGAGCAGAGCGTTGAATGCGGCAGGTTGGTGGTTCGAATCCCAGTTCTCGCAATCTCCATGCCAGAGTCTCTTTAGGCGAGACCCTGAACCCCAAATTGCTCCCAATGGGTCGTGGTTGAGAGCCTTTCTTGGCATCCACCGGCGTTGGTGTGTGAATGTGTACATAATTTTCATCAGACATTACTTTGTGACACTAGGCAAGGCCAGGTGACATCTACCTCAGCTCAGGCCTCAGCCTGACAACAATCCGAGAACAATAATGTTGCTAAAATAACAATGGGTAAATGCGGGCGGAGTTGGATCTTTTAGCCAATCAAGAAGAAGAGATAATAGGCCCCGTGGCGCAGCGGGTTAAGAACACTGCTCCATGACAGCCTCATTCAAAGTCTTGTTGCTGTTGCTTGGATCACAGCACACACAGCACCATGAGATCGCTTCTGCTTATACTGCATGTCTGCTCGTCCCCCTCTCTCATCCCCCTTTCACACTAACGCTGTCAATAAAATTAGAAAAAAGTAGAAGAGATATTAATACTCCCTCTTCCGAAGATGGTGCGCATCAAGCAGGGCGAGGAGTAGATTCGGTCTGACTGAATCCAGCCACCCGAACGGATCTGAGTTGCATTTAACACAGGAACGTGAGCGCCGGCCGCCCGAAGAGATAGTGAGCAGGTGACGTTTGAACCTCTTCAAACTGTCCTCTGACTCACAAGTCAGAAGGTTAATCCTTTCTGGAGACTACTTTAATAGAAGGTTAGCTTGGCCGACCACAACACAGCCAGGAGGGCCACGATCAATATCCGAGCAATCCTCAAAGGAAGGAGACGCCACTGGTAGAGGAGACTTTAAAATGAACAAACTTGTAGACATACGCAGGAAATCAATGGCTTCTAAATAGCTTCATTTGAACGGCTCACATCAACAAAATTCCAGTCACGGATTTGTGCATGGTCTCCCAATCAAAAGAAGAAGAAGCCCCTCTGTTGTGTAACGGAGCCCGGCTCTTTCTTCTTCTTCTCTGTTGTTTAACGGCGGCACAGGGGCGCGCGGTGGCCGAGCGGTTAGAGACCGCGCCCCCCGACAACAGGTCGAGCAGCGCCGCAGGTTCAAATCCCCTGTCCAGCATTTCTGCAATGTCTCCCCCCCAACTCTTCATCCCGTTTTCCGATTAATCCTGTCGCTATCTCTCTCAATAAAAGAATGAAAAACGGCGCTTATGCCCAAAAAAAAAAACCACACGGCATACGGCTTGACTCCCACTTGGACTGGCAGAATTTTCAACCAAACTAGAGGTGTGGAGTTGGTGCCGATTGTCTGCTCAAAGGATATCCCGGAAACACAATGGAAGCATTGGTAAAACTCAACAATAATGTAGGGTAACTGGGGACTTGTAGGCTGTTTGTAGTCTGTTCGCTGGCGACATGTGCATCATTTCCGGTAAGTGGACAAAATGAAGTTTTGATTTGCACTGAAATGTAGTGCACTACATTTCCGTTGCAAATCTAACCTCCACCCAACAGCAATGCATGGTCTACAGTGGCATTGCGAATAAAATTATATACACCTTATAATGTGACATGATCACACACACAATGGGGATTAGATGATGATCTCCATTATATGGAAATCATGATATTATGCAGTCTGTACTGCTGAGAAACGACCTTGGGATGATGACTTTGGTTTTGAGGTGGTGCTCTATAAATATCTAATAAATATGGATAAGGCTTAGACACGGCTACAAGTACCAACATAAATACGTGACTTGCTAAGTAGGCACAAATAATTGTAAGACATAAATACTTAACTCTTTCAGCGCCACAGACCTCCACAAATGTCTTACAGAAAACGCATACTTACAGGGCTGGCTCTGTGGCCCAGTGGGTTAGACCCCTGCATGCATAGTCATATGCTGCATGTACACTCGCCCCTGCTCTCAACGTTAGCAATAAAAATTAGAAAATGGCGCTTGCGGCAAAATAATTACTTGACATTTTTTAAGTCATTTTTTTTTTTTTTTTCCGGCACAAAACGCCATTTTCTCATTCTATTGATAGGGTTAGTATGAAGGGGGACGAGAGAGGGGGCGAGCGGACGTCACGTGCATGGCGCAAGTGCCATTTTCTAATCTAGATTTCGTAACCAGCAATTAGAATTGCTCGTTACGTGGCTCAGTCGGTAAGACACCGGCAACCAACATACCTCTGGTATCTGTGACTTAGTTCACAGGCACGGGAACTGTCACCAGTTCTCCTGCCCTCGCCAAACTTTCTGCAATGTATTTCCCCGATCTCTTTCGTCCCACTTTCGGAACTAACCCTGTCAATAAAATGGAAAGTGGTGCTTACATAAAAATTAACTAACTCAAATAACTTAAAATATGGAAAATAAAAAAATATTGAAAATACCCGATATGGCTTCAGTATTTTTTTATTTTTTTGTACTCACATATGATCCTGAGGTCAGCTGGTTGTGTTTCCTGTTTAACCCGCCTAACTTATTGATTTATGGATGTTTCTCTATTTGACCAATTAGAGGTGAGTGTAACAACGCCACGTTTGGCGGCTACAGTCTTCGCCTGGGATGGGGTCTGTGGCTGTGTTCCATTTCACGTGCACAAATTCTCAGCACAGTAGTGCTATTCCAAATGTATGAATGACGACAAATCTATTAAAATAACGAAGGATTCCTCCCACCCACTCAACAGGGAGTTGCCCCTCTGGCAGATGGTTCAGAGTGCCATGTGCTAACCGCAACCTTTTTAAAAATGCATTTATTCCAAGGGCCATTTGTGCAAGGAATTCCTTGTCTTGATGATGGATTTTTTTTATTGTAGCTGTCACTGCTGACTTGTTCTTTTATTTCATCTTTTGCCCTTGGGGATTTGCGTGTAAATGTTGTTGCTGTTGTGTTGTCCTGCTTGTTTTGTCCTTTTTGCGTGAGACCGAAGATCAATTTCTATGTGTGGACAATAAACACTATATCTTTATATATATCTATATATTTTTTTGTCTCACCGAATGCGCAACCGTCACTTGCAGTTGAATGGTTAATAAGAAACAAATAGTTGAATTACTTTCCATTATATTTTATTAAAATATAATATTTCCATTGCATTTTTTATTCAAATGTTTTAAAACTATTACATTCTGTGAGATGCTGATTCAAATGTTGAACTTGCCACATGTTCAATTTGATTGCAGAATAGCATTTATCATATCTATTCACTAATATACCTAGGTCATCGACATCTACCTGTGGTACATTAAATATTTAATATTTCCACATTCATTAAAAAATATCTCATTACATTCAAATCACATTTCATCTTGAACAAATGTACAGAAAAATGTAGAGAAATACTATTACATTAGCGCTACCCTACGAGGCTTCGTTCAGAGCGAACCCGCAACCCGCTGGTAGCGTTACCGTGCGAGCCTTCGGTCAGAGCGAACCCGATGGTAGCACGCAAAATCGCACGCTGAGCTCATGACCAACGTGCGGTCCGTTCAGTACAGCGCATCCAGAAATATTTGTTGCGTTTTACTTGGCATATTTAAATAATCGATTCGGGATGTTTCAATCGAGAATCGGAAATTTTCACAACCTCTATCGGTCGCCACGTCATTCCACTCCCCGCAAATATCACTTGTTACTTTTTAGTGTAACAACACATGTATATTGTGATTCATAACGCATTACAGTGATTAAATAAATAAAATAAAAACTCACATTTATACGGCAGGACAACAACAGTGTCTGCAACCACTGCAGCATCTTTAATCGCCCTTCTTTGTGTTAAAACTTTTTTCGATGTGGCCCCACTCCTTCTGCTACATAGTCAAAAAGTCCATAGTCAAAAATTGTCCATCTGCGTGCACTTTGAATTTTGGCCGTTCGGAGTGCACAATCCGCATACTTGTGGTGCACTTCATTTTACCACTTTTGACTTGGAACAGCACTGTGCACTCCAACGAAGTGCACAATGTGCTGAAGTGTGCGAATTGCGTCTTGTGGACTAACTAGGTTTCCACTGCAGAGTTGATTGCCAACGTAGATTAACGTCCATTGGCCAGGGGATACTGAAGCTACAACAAACGTGTTTTAACCATTGAAGCATGCCCGATATACCTTGAAGTATACATACATTAACATATGTTGGCCACCAATGGACCAACAGAGCAAATCGATTTATTTTTATTTTTACCGTACGGTGAAAGGGCGGGGTCTGTTGTCGGATGAATCAAGAGAGGTTTCCGATCTCAAGGCGGGATGCAATGTTATCCATTCACCGGTCAATTTTCGCCGCCAATCTCTCCTCCAAACCAGCCACCAGTTCCAGTCTCAGTAACCAAAACTTTATTTTGTATTTTTTGTAATCACAACTAATTGTTTCAGCGATACTGGCCAGAATTCCACACAGGGGTCCCTTCTACTCACTTACAAATCCCTCCAGTCACTCGCCGCCCAGTATCTGTCTGACCTTCATCATCACACCCCTTCCCACATCCTATGGTTCTCTGGTGCCGGCATCCTTGTCATTCCTAAGACTAAATTCAAGACATTTGAGGACTGAGCCTTTGCTCACGACACTGTGGAACTCTGTTCCTGCTGATATTCGCCATCTCTGAACCATTTAAAAACTTGAAAGCGATCTCTTCTCCATGGCCTTCCCTAATTAGATGGCTCCCTCTTGGTTAATTCTGTATTTTCTTTTTTGGGGTTTGTTCCTTTTGTAAAGTGAGTTTGGGTTCCTTGAGAAGCGCTATATAAATCCAAGTTGTTATTATTATTATTATTATTAGGAGCTGTGTGAAGGTTGATGATAAAAGGCTGTGACTCACTTGATAAATTGCCGCATCACTTCGATATTATGGAGTTTATCATCTCATGGTGAGCAACCCTCTCAATGCACGGCAATTGGCTTCCAAATGGAGGCTCATGAGCCAGCGAGATGACATCACGCAGCCAGCGGTCGCCGCTGTGTTAGGTTTTACGGTGACAAATAACATGAGCAGAGCCAAGTCTTTCTTGCAGATAAAGTCACCCCCTGCCTTGGCAGCATTGCCAAGGAACACATCTGCTTTGATCTGGAATGAGTTGCCCTTCAAATTAGATCAGCCAACTCTGTTTAGCATTTTAAATGACTGTACACAGATTTTGTATTAACAAATTAAACTTGCATCCATTACCAACCAATAATTATTTCTCTAGAACAGGGCCATTTAACCTTTTTCAGTAGCTTATTGACAGTAGCAGGTAATAATATTCTTAAGCGTAAAATGTATGTTCGATGTCTGCTTTCCCCAATGTCTCTATCCTCTTTCATGCGAGTCCTGTTATAATGGGGAAATGGGGCTTGTGTAGTGGAAAAAAAAAAGCGGAAACAGAACCTTTTTCATTTCTGCGATTTCACCGGATCTGCCCACTGATCGTCTATAGTTACATCTTCATATCGTAGCGGAGTGAGACGGTTTATTTATCATGCGCAGGCTGGTGTTCTGAGACTCACCGACACCAGGCAGCAGGAGGAATGTAATAACGGCTAATGACGCTCCATTATCATGCATAGGGAACAACATGGAATGATGGATTTCACACAGTGAAACCTAGTTATTCCATGTGAGCTATTGCAGCAGCAGAGCTATTAAAATCACCAACTCAACTGTTCAGAGGGATCGTGCAGGAAAGACAAGCCACAAATTATCCTGAAACAATATTGACAGCACTGCTAATGAACATAAATGTTTCTAATTTATATTTTTACATATATCCCCACATTTACATACGCAGGCAATATGCAAAGGCAGTGTTAGGTGGATTGGGAAGCTGGAAAAGGACATCGGACTGCAACTAACGATCATTGTAATTAGGGCTGCAACGATCAGTCGAATATCCTTTGACTAATCGATTATAAAATGAATCAACAACTATTTTAACTCATTCAGTGCCAAATACTAGTTATCACATCTTTGGCTTATTGCTTATTGCCCCTTCATACGGCTCTTGATATTTGATATTAGTTTATAATTCCTGAAATATTAACAGACATGTATAAACTGAACATCTGAGGATCGTCACCGTTTCAAGTACCACCGTGATGACATTTTTTTTTAAATCTAACTGATATACACCTTCCCAATACGCTTTAAACATACCGGAGTCATGTTTATTTATTGTTACCTGAATTGTTTTTTGTTTTTGTTTTTTTATGTAATGTTCAGTGACGTCTTCCTAACCCTGCTGACAGGTGGATGCACTGCTCTTGAACATGGTCCGAGCTGAACATTGAACAATGCTGTGTTGTGCGCACTGTGGACTGTGGGTGTTGGCGTTGTCCGTGGTGCTGAACTTCTCAGCCACCTGTTCAGGCTCATGCAATGTATTAATGCTCCCACGTACCAGTAGCCTAGCGAGCCAGAACCAACGAATCATCGACACAACCCACGTGATTAGAACCATCATTGGGTCTGGTAAAACCAGGGACAAAAAATTTGTAAAAGAAGTGTCAATCAAATTTTATTATCCAACCGGAGCGCAGTAGGTGGGACAAGCAGTGTTGAGGCATGACAACCAAACTCGCCCGGCTGATGTACCACCAGTGCTGGCGTACTGCCTACAACAGTCTGCACACCACTGGTATATTTAATTAGTTGCCTGTTATTGAAACGATTTGTCAACTAACCAGTTCATTGATAGATCTCCACTGATGTTCACTCTTGAAGGCATTTGCTAAGCAATGGAAATATGAAGTTTGGAGGGGAAAAAAATGTATTTTTGTATTATTTCAGTAAATGTGTTTGGTATAATGTCCACCTCAAACGTGCGGTATGTGTAACTGTTGGGCACTAGTATACTGATGTTCTATTATTATATCCACAAAACGTGGAGCGTAGGGGATGGGATAATGGTTTTGCTCTATGACATCACAATCAGTCGGATTCTTGTTTGATCACTGGTTCACTGATTTGCGATGTCATATATCAGTTGAGTGGTCAGTAGAAT
Organism: Bregmaceros cantori; assembly: GCA_900302395.1. NCBI lineage: Eukaryota > Metazoa > Chordata > Actinopteri > Gadiformes > Bregmacerotidae > Bregmaceros > Bregmaceros cantori. The sequence continues at coordinate 11,145 of OMKY01221454.1, forward strand.
ACATGTGGGCTTTATTGATGCTTCTGGTGCGTTTTGCGGATATCCCATTCCCTTTAGCAGTTGGCACCGACTGCATACCTCCAGTTTTTTATTCTTTTTTTTCTTATTTTTCTGCAGCAAGCGCCATTTTCTCATTTTATTGACATTGTTAGTAGGAAGGGGGACGAGAGAGAGGGGATGAGCGGACATCACGTGCTGTATATTACTTTGAGGGGAAGCGATCTCACAGCGCTGTGTGATCACAGATAAATGACTATGGGTCTCGCTTAGCAGGACTGGCCCCATGGCGCAGTGGGGCCAGTTGTAATGGTCTATTACTACTACTGCTGTTGTTTTGTTTGTTTTTTTGCTTTTTGTCGAGGTGACCAGAGGTTTTCTCCTGGTGGGGAAATGAAAGCCATAAGGTCTATCTTTGGCCTCTACCCAAAAAAAAAAAACGCAATCAAGTCTCGCTTCATCGCACTCAGTATGTGCGCCACGCTTGCTTAGCTAACCTTAATGGAAGCTTTTATTGGAAACAAGTGGCTAATTAAGCTAATAGAGAAATGCTTGTATGTCAGTGAGTACATGTTCCATAGCGGGTGCTTCCCTATGATTGAATTGGTTGAAAGCGTTAAATGTTCACAGTATAAACTTCCTTATATATTCTCCTTTTGTTTTTCTTCTTTTCTTTTTTTGCCACAAGCAAGATGAGAGAGTGGGGATGAGTGGACTTCTAGTATATGACCATGAGAGTTAGCGATCTCATGGCGCTCCAAGTGAGCTGATTTGTACATGCTATATGGCGAATAAGGCTAATTCGCATTCTGATCAGTCAAGCAGTTTTAACCTAGCTCCTGGCTAAGATGTTTTTGTGTGAGAATTTTCTGTGACAGAACTTTTATCCAAATGTAATTGCACAGTTTCTTTAAAACAACTTTGCGTGAAGTCACTGATAAACCTCAGAACACTAGAAAAAAAAATATTCTTCTGTCAGATGTTGGTAAGTAAATGTTGGGCAAATTAATTTCTTGTGTTCTCCAGAAGATGTTCTGTAGCAGCGGAACATGAGAGGTTATCATGAGAGACCCAGGCATCTTCTCCAGACACGGCTTGACAATGAAATTATCCACAGCCCAGCCATGGCGTGAAATTAATGGTTGCAGTACGATAGTGAATGTGGGCTCACTGTACAATATCGATTGAGCCATCAAAGAGCATCTCTGCTGGCTGTCTGCTTCCAGTTAGCCAGCAAGTGTGCTGTAACGCTCCTTAATTGTGTCATTTATTGATTGACCGAAGGCAGCGAGACAGAAAGGGGAATGCCATTACAGCAACCGGCAATTCATTTGGAGGTTTCAGAGGAGAAAGCAGAAATAGCTCACATGAGCGATGTTCGGGATTTGATTGAGTGCCCACTTGTCGCCTGGGTAGCTGATTGGGTTTGTTAAAAAAATTATTTTCTATGTTATTTTTTCAGCACAAGCACCATTTTCTCATTTGATTGACATTGTTTGAAGGGTTTGAAAGGTTTGAAAGGGGGGTGAGAGATCAGGGACAAGCGGACGTGCAGTATATGACCGTGAGGGGAAGTGATCTCACGCCGGTGCATGTGCTGTGATTTAAGCCAGAGATACAAGACTACCTACGGGCTGGCTGCAGCAGCGGTCGAACCCACTAAAAAACGCTGCTCTAAAAAACGCTGCTCTAAGCCAGCCCCACAAGATCTTGTTGCTGTGGCTTAGATCACAGCACACACATGGTCATATACTGCACATCCGCTCGTCCCCACTCTCTCATCGCCCTACGCAGTATAAAATGAGAGAAATGCACTCTGATGGAAAAAATAACTTTAAAGATAAGCTAACAGTAAACTGTAGTAATAGGACTATACCACTGATCTCTATTTTAATGAGTAGCTTGTAACTGAAAGGGCTTACATTTTAAAGGAAAAGACACCAACAAAAACTCATACTGAAATACAGAGATGGAAAGTAACAAAGTACAAATACTTTGGTACTGTACTTAAGTAGTTTTTTCATGTATCTGTACTTTTAGAAGTAATTTTTTTTCTAATGACTTTTTACTTGTACTGAGTAGATTTTTAACAAAAATACCTGTCCTTCTACTCCTTACTTTTCCCAAAACAGACTTGTTCCTTTTTTTGCGCACTGATAGTAGGTGGTAGAGATATGTATGGTGTGAACGAGCCAGTAGGGGGCCGTAATGCCAACAGATGGTGTGACATTTGTGAATCTTAGGTGAAGTAAGTTAGCCTAGGTATTCAAACATTAAAACATTGTAAAACTGGCATTGAAAAGAACATTTTCTATACAATTTTATTTTTTTTAATTTGTACTTTATACTTTCAAAAATAAAAATTTTGAGTAATTTTTAGAACATGTACTTTTTACATTCAAAAATACTTTTTGAGTATGTTTCTGAGCCTTTACTTTTAACTCTACTCGAGTAGATATTTGGATCAGTACTTTGTAGTCTTACTCAAGTTGTTTTTTCACAAATGTATTTTACGCTTACTTAAGTAAGAAATGTGGGTACTTTTGCCATCTCTGCTGAAATATCCTCTTCCCTCGTCATTTTTAAGTTATTATTGTTATTATTTATTTGAATTTTTTAAATATGAATTGATGTCAAATCAAATCAAGAAATGTGGATCAATTCCCAACCCTATTAGTTGCCTCTATCTTTTTAGCAGTATTGTCCTTCAAGTATAATCTTTCCAATGCTGTCTCACACTAACAAAGCCCTTTAAAGCATGTGTTGGTTAATGGACAAAAGCCAGCAGAGCACTCTGAACAACAGCCGATGACTCCTGGAACCAACACAGACAATTAAAACTGTGGCTGCAGTGGATTTGAATACCATGCAGTGATTAACTGTGACCCCCACAGCGTGCTGTGTCGAGTTGTCAAGAGTCTACTTTTTTGGGAGCGTGCTCACTTCAGCTCCATTGTTGTCATAGTGCTGCCTGTTATGTTGGCCGGTCGAGTGGGTCCGCTGTCTGTCCACTGTTATACAACCACTGCTTTCAACGAGCTCGGGCCGAAGCCACTGCGGCGCCAACGGTCCGCGCGACGTGAGTCATGCGATACCGCACACAGAAGTGGGGAGTGAAATACAATCAAGTTCATAATTGAACGCATTGCAATGATTTTGGAGCAAAATGGTGCTGGTACATTACATGATATGGAATATAATAGAGCTGAGAATCGATCCACAATTCCATTCAATATCAATCTATTTACTTTTTTAAATTGCTGCTATTATTACTTGTCACTTTAAAATAAATACTGTCCCGGGGGCGAGCGCTGGTTAGAGAGCACGTCCCTCGGACCATAGCTCGAGCAGTGCCGCAGGTTCAAATCGCTTGTCTTTTCTGCAATGTCTCCCCCCGACTCTTCATCCCAGTTTCTGATTTAATCTTGTCACTATCTCTCTCAATAAAGAATGAAAAACGGTGCTTGCGCCCAGAAAATAACTTGAATAAATACATAAATACTGTTCCATAGGCAAAACACCCCCACTGTGTATTTGTGTAGGTGTAAAAGGAGAGAAGAGTCAAGAATCTGAATCCTACTTAGAAATTCACCACTATTTGGTGGGAGGTAGCCTGGCAAGCCAGACCCAATGCATCATCCATGAATTGCACATCGCTAGACGCTGAATTGGGTCTGGGAAAGATAGAATCGCCACCATCACGAAAGTGGCGAACCAATCAGCGTGGACATAGGCGGAGTTGGTATGGGCGACGCAAGACGGGGGCCGAGATCTCTTTGTGGGTGCAAGGCTGCGAGCCCACAACAACTTGCTATACAGAGACCTGCTGGCAGTGCTCTGCAGCCGAGGTTGAGTTGTGGGTCGGCGCGGCAACACGCTGCAGAGAATCCCGCGACGATTCATACGTCACTCTTTCTTTCTTTTTATTTATCAATAATAATAAATACAGCAATAATAATGATGATAATGCCATACATTTTATAATGTAAATATCACAATAATCACAGATCAATTTACAAAACGACAACACGGGTTGATGTTCGAACATGTTTTAATAGCTCTTAAATTTTGACCGTGGCAGGTTTTTTTTCACCCCGGGAATGAATGCCACTGGGCATTTTCGGATGGCTGTCGACATTTTGCATGTCTCATTCAGAGTGGTTATAGAACACGTCCCCTGGAACATAGGTTGAGCAGTGCCACGGGTTCTAATCCCCTCTTCGGCTTTTCTGAAATGTTTCCCCGCCGACTCTTCATCCCAGTTTCCGATTTAATCCTGTCAATATCTCTCTCAATAAAGAATAAAAAACAGCGCCCCAAAAAAGGTAAAAAAGATTAAAATGTAACAAGTCTATATTCAAAAAGTAAGGAGTAAAAAGTACTGATACTTGTGTGGAAAATGTACCGATTACAAGTAAAATGTCATCAGAGAAATATATACTTCCAAAAGTACTAGTTACTTGAAAAAAAATTGCTTAACTACAGTACTTGAGTATTTGTACTTCATTACTTGCCAGCTCTGCTTAGTATTCAACCCGGGCGACATGGCAGGAGCAATGTACTCAAACTACAAATGTATTGGTATAGAAATTAATTCAGATGTGCAATTAATTTTGGTTATTCATCCTTGACGGGAGATTACACTGAACAAAAGTATAAATGCCTCATGTCCATATTGTTGCCATGTGGAGTTAAAAACTGTAAATGAGCATTTTCTGACATTTAATTGTGGATATTATGGATTTGTGCACCATGTTTTAATCCTTGTTGCTTTTTTTTTCTCTGTGTCTGGGTGGAACCAGGAGAAAACAAATGAAAACATTGTGTTTGTAAAACCTTACGCCATTTCAACCGCTGTAATGTGAAATAATTTTCTGGCTAAACGGTTTCATCAAACAGTTCAAACTATTTTCATTTAAACTCTTCTCATTTCCGCATCGTTCCCCAATGTCCGCCCATTGTTTTCTCGTCCCAATGCGGGGGTGGGCAGGCGGATAACTACACCAGGAGGGTTCCGTGTGGGATGCACTTCAACGTCAAGATAACCTCTCCTTTTGTGGTTTGCATTAAGCAGCATTGCCTTCAAACCGTTCTCGGGAAATAAATAAGGAAAGGCAGTAGAAGGATAATTATATTTCCGTATGCTCCACTGCCACGGAGATCCTTCGTCTTAACGCGATTACTTTTTAGATTTTACCTTTGGATTTGTCTCAGATTCAATGTGCTAATGCTCTAGGGTAAGAGTTTGTGTGCGAGTGTGTCTGCGCTGGTCGCTTGCAGTAGAAAGTGAAAGCAATTCTGATGCAATACTGAGGCGCCTCCTTCTCTCTCTACTTTTTACTATTTTTTTTTTTCTGATCTGGATGAGTCACTTTAATCAGGTTACTGCTTTTCCCAATGTAACACATTAGATTATGCATTGCTAAATTGGAGCAACGCGTTAATTAGTAACGCTTTGCTGACATCAATGGTGGTGGTAACATGCTAAGGAGAGCTAAATCGAGCCGGTGGAAAAGGAAGATGTTTCACAGGATTGTGTGTGTGTGTGTGTGTGTGTGCGTGTGTGGCATGTGGGTGGGCTGGTGCTTCAAGGCGACTTGCGTCATTTCGTACCATAAAGCCACCTGCAGAGACAATAGCAGGGGAGCCCTGAGGAAGAACAAAGCAACAACCTGTTATCAGGCTATCAAGTCATTAGTATACTCCCCCATAAGGCTGTTAATAGCAACCTCAGCACACACACTTGAATTTGAGCTTTATTTCCTTACGAGTGTAATGGTGGTGAAACGGTCTGACGGACGACACACACACACCCTCTTCCATCCTGGCCCCGCCGCACATACTCAGAAGGTGGCACTATAGATGAGTTCGGGGGTAGTTCCGGTCTCTGAATGTCACTTCCGGTGTCATTTACCTGCCGTGTATTTGGCTATTTTTCAACATGTCTATTCAGTGGGAGCACACACTTACAGGGTTATTTAAAAATTGTGGTGGTAACTTGCGGTGTGCTATTCCTCACCCAAATGTTATTGTGCAGATCTGTGACCCACAAACGCATGATTTAATAATCAGTTCAAACCGTTCCATTGTCTCATTCCTTTTGGAAGTACTATTAGAAGCAGCCAGCCTATTGGTGCAGAAGAACATGTGACCACTCTGTGTGTCACTTCAAGTAGGATTTTGATTGTATTTCATCAATATTTATACATAAAGGTAGCAAGGAGAGTGATGTGTAACTGGTCACAGACCGACATCTAGTGGTTGGATTTTGAACTGGTGTGCGTTTTGTGTTTTTGTGTCCATGTACCGCAGAAGCGCGGGACAAAATTCCTCCCCCCAGCGTTTCGCACATAACTCGTCTATGGAGTGCCTACTTAATTAGGATTATATGTGCGTGATCTGGGCACGGCACCAAATGTTTATCTGTGTTTATAGGAAAAAGAGAGAAAGAGAGTTAAGGAGATTGACAGGAGCACATTTCTGTACATTCAGACTATGTTTATCTTGATACTCTATGAGTACTATAATATATAATACTGTTGTTCCGAGTATATCGATGTTCATTATTAGTACCACTACTACTTTTTTCATGTAACATGCTATTTATATGTCCAAGAAACGCAGAGCGTAGGGGATGGAGGCCAACACTTTCAAAATGTCTGATGAGATGGCTAAATGTTTGGTCCAGTCTGGGCTGTATTGATGCTACAATATTTCTGGGGTTTATTGATCCTTCTATCGCATTCCGGGGATATCCCTTTAGCAGTCGACACTGACTGCATACTTCAAGTTCTTTCTGTACCAGGGTGCTGACTGCTGACCAATGTATGGCCAATGTCTCTTATGGCCATCTCGCTGTGATAGCACAGCGAGATGTGCTATCACCTTCCTCTTTCTTTGCCAACAAAAAGCAGCAACAGAGGAGGCTGAACGAAACGCACGTGTGGATGAATAATTATGAAGTGTTGGTAAAGAGCAAGACACGCTACGACTAAATGTGATTTTCACAGAAATTACCTGTGACGGGAGCAGCCGGGGAGAGAGCAGAGAAATCCCTGCAGCTACAGACTAAATACTGCTAGATGCATGTTGGGATAACACATTTCAAGTTTGAATGAGCCTAGAAGTATGCAGTCGGCGCCGACTGTTGAAGGTACATCCCCGAAACGCGATAAAAGCATCAATAAACCCCAGAAATATGGTACAGCCATGCTTCCTGTAGGAATTCTGACATCACACAGGGGACTATATGGCCTTGTTCAAACAGCCATTTGTCTGTGCATTCTATGCAGAGACAAATGGCTGTGGCTGTCGGTTTGAACGCGGGGCGTAGCAGGCGAGTAGCAGAGGCAAGCCGCAGACTGCTCAGCTACCTGCCTGATCCGCCCTGGATGGTAGTCCCAGCGCCGCAGCAGAGGAGGATTCTGCGCCTTGTCTCTGCCACCCGCCCTTCTACGCCTCGCGTACAAACCGACAGCAACGCTCACCTCGCCCTGCCGCCCACAGGAGGCAGGACACGCCCTAAGAGTGGCTTTCTCCACGGGGAGAAGTTCCGTCTGCGGATTAAGAATCGGCTTAAATTAATACAAACATTTACAATGTTTATATCAAATCTGGGTGAGACTGAGGCACGTGAGCTTCTGACCCTGTTTCACTAAGCGCAGATGAAGATGTGAGCAAATAATAGCAGAAAGCACAGAAAATCAAAGTTCCATGAACATTTATCCCGTATCACCATGAGAGTGCAACTGATCACAAGATGGGAGCGTGCGCGCATGTGTGTGTGTGGAGGGGGGAGAGGGAGACGGTGAGAGAGGCCCCACGGACGTAATACATTATCTACATTCTGTTATGCCACGCCGTGAAAATAACTGTCTTTCCTCTCTCCCATTCCTCTCCTTTCTTCCTGTCTGTGTGAGTGTATTTGCACACGCGTATGCGAGGTCCGTAAGATAGCTCATCAGCTGATTTTTCATACCGTGAATATACTTGCATGTGAATGGACCAGGCAGACCATGTAAACGGGGCTAGCCACATCTCATATACAACGCCGTAAAATGTACGTGTGTGCCTTCTTCTTTTTGTAAGTTATTTTTTTTCCGGCGTCAGCGCCGTTTTTCCATCGTTATTGGATAGGATTAGTCGGAAACTGGGTTGAAGAGATCGGGGGTAGACATTGCAGACAAGTCGACGAGCGTAGTCGAACTCGCGACACTGCGGACGCTGCGGTAGACACAGCGGCACTAACATGAAAACATAAACGTGGGAAATTGGAAGAGAACGACTTGCATGGGTCCTTCCCAAATGATACATTGTAGTAAGTAAAAGGTTGAGGTTGGGGCAGATGCACGCCTGTATGGCTGTTCCAGCGGCAGGCATTGTTCAACTGTTCATGTAACACACGCACGTGACATCGGTCATGAAAGGCGTTGCATGCGGTGCGTGTGACACCGCCCCTCCGAGGCGAAGAACCGGGGTGATGTTTGAACACGCACGCGTGCCCTCCATCCCTATGCTTCAGTTTGAACAAAACCCTTTATGGTAAAGGCGCAGAAACGCCGGGCTGATCGATGCGCAGAGAACACGCACTTTCAGTTTGAACGAGGCCTATGTGGCAGGTATCTGTATGTCCAAGACAAATTTCCCTTGGGACGAATAAAAATGATATTGAATCGTGTTGGCATACAAGATAGTGTGCACGTGTTATCACACAAAGGAAAAAGTAAGCCATCTTGAATAATTGTATGTTTTATATGAAACTCATATGCTTTATCTTGAAAACAAAGCTAAAGAATTGTGGGCCAGATCCATCCACCCGGTCAGAAGTTATGGATCAAACAATCTTGGCCATCTTGAATTTAATTCAACCATCTTGTAAATGTTGCTCTCCAAAATCTCATCAGATTTCATGAGCCTGCGACAAATCCATCCATCCGTTAAAAAGTTATTGCGTTAACACGAAGGACCGGCAGACGTGACGGCATGTGCAAAACCATTACATCCCATATGCTTCACCTTTATTAGCGATTCACATATTTCACTACCCCCGCTTGTAGTAGATTGTGCGGCAACAACATCCTTCTCCATAGACACTGATCCAGAGGGTCAGTCTATCCAGTCCTGACCATTGCTTGTGTTTTCTGAAGTCACTGAAAACTGTGACCGTGTCACAAAAACATTTTGAACCAAAACCACCCTACAGTCAGCAAAACTAGCCATTTCAATTTAGATATTTCAATTTATTTTTATTATGTCCCTGGTGAGCTTTATAGACTAATTGCCAACTCTAATGAACCTCTTACTTGCATCTCCTCACGCACAGCCAGGTGAAATATAACAATTCTGCTGAGCCTGTTATGTACAACCATCCTCTCTTGTTTCATGTTGCAATGCTTAATGGCTCTGTAGTATTGTCCTAAAATAAAATTCAATAATTCAAGTTTGGGGCAAAAAATGTAAAATATAAATGTAAAATATAATATTACACCTATCCTCCGTTCTCTGCCTCTGGTTGACAAACTCCCAAGTTTTATAGAAAAAAATGTCAGATTGCACAGTCTACTTTAGTAGTCAGGGTATCGTCTAGTACTGTTACTTACGGAACGAATGTTGTGCTGCATAGGTAGCGTCAATTATATGAGCAAAGGAAAGCCGTACACATATCCTGCCTGAGGTTCCAAGAATTCTTTCTCGTCCGTTGGGTGATGTAATTTGTTTCAATGATGCCATGTAGAGCCACGGTGTGGTGAGGTAATAATAGAGCAGGTCGGAGCTAAGCACCTGGGAGTCCTAATGTGTTATTTAAAGACGGACCACCCTACGCATCAAATTTGATTCTCGCGGAAACAGCCCGAGGCAGCATGAGGCGGGGAGCCCCCGCGCTGGGCATCTGCTGGAACACAAAGACTGCTCGGCAGAGTACGGAGACGTCCGCCCGCCCCCCGTCGAGTGACTGGCAGCTCGCCTGGGCAGACCTGACATGTCATTTGGCCAATTTCTCCAGTGGTTATCAGGCTCGCTGACACCCCAATGACAGACTGACATACAGACGCCCGTCCCGCCTCGCTCCCTCACCTCACACATTCTATTGATCGTGCCAACAAGTTATTCTCAGAACCGGGGAAGTGGCCGGAAAAGGCACCGGAAGGGCACAGTGATCCGTCTGAAGGACAGGTGACAAGTCACTTTTTGACTTAATGATTATTAGTATTATATAGCGTGGCAACCAATTTAATGAATGGTTTTGAATTAGTTGCCAACTATCTGATCAATCTGCTCTCCACTTTCAAAAAATGACATCTGTCAATAACATGGAAAATGGTTTTGTTAATCGATGCTCGACTGTTACACAGCCAAATCTCAATTAATCTGAGAGTTTGTTCTTAGATTAAGAAATAGTTCCCCCACCTCTAGTCATTAGGGCAGGACTCATTACATTTTATCATGTACAAGAACTCGTCTATAGATGCCAATATCACTACAGTGTCCCCTGAGGGTATGCGAGTGACTCCTAGTGAATTTCCACAAGTCTCCCAAAGGCTATAATGATGAACCAAATTGCAGATAACACTGTACCCCTGAACTAGGGGCGGTCTGTGAGTGCACTTTCATCCAATCTTCCTCCCAGGTCGCTGTCATATCCCTGCTGTTTAAACCCAGACATTGGCTCTGACGTTTCACATATTCCGTTCACATTTTATACACTTCATTCCCTTAAAACATTTAACACGGCCCTTCGTTTTCACACGTTTTTATGTATTTTGAATTAAGGAGAGCAATTAAGGAGCTAATGATTAGATCAGAATCAGCTTTATTTTCTTTCTTGACACAAAGTGTTTTCTCAAAGATCTTTATATTCCCCCGAGGGGAATCAAATGATGTTCATATCAATTAGCTCCCCCTATAGCCTCATGCTGTTAGCAAAAGACATTCTGTCTACAACTGTAAGGGATTGATTTTAAAAAGACATTCCGTCTGCAACTGTTAGGGATTGATTTTAAAAAGACATTCCGTCTACAACTGTAAGGGATTGATTTTAAAAAGTACCTTCCCTGTGCTGGCTTTGTGGCACAGTCAGTAAGACACCCCCATCCAACACATGGATGGTGCCTGCGACTCAGTTCACAGGCACGGGCAGCGTCGCAAGTTCTCCTCTCCTCACTGACGTTTATTCAATGACTTCCCCCCAATCTCTCTGCAGCACTATCACCGCTGTATAAATGCAATCTGGATGAAGCTCGGCAATGGGCTGAGCTTAGCCCGTTGCTGACTCGTTTCTAGACCTATTTTTACCAAATACTCCTGCCTGCTCCATCACTGGGACCCCATTCCATTACAATAGAATGACACTATCACTACTTAAGGTGTCACGTTGTTGAGAAGGTATTTTAGTCACGTTGATTAAAAGTTCTGCCATGCATGGTACCATGCCATGTTACAAGCAAGGCAAAGAAAAAAATAAAAAGATTATCGACCGATAGGATGAATGCGTTATGAAGTGAATACTGTAATGCATTCACCAACTTTTGACATCTCTTTTTCCAAATCTGCCTCTTCCAACAGTCTCTTTCTAATGTTCATTTTGAATGGCCAGCTTTGGAGCCTTGACCTTTTCGCTTCCTTGTATACTAATAATAAGGGTGGCGGACTAATGTCCCAATTTTATGAAAACAGAATTTAGCTCAGCAAAGCCACTATCTTTCTGCATCAGCCCACAAAGGCAGCCAGCCTTGGTGCACACTTGTAATAACTTCAACCCATGACCCTGTCTTTTTTGTGAACATTTTCTTCCCTTTTTTTTTTTAAGGTTGTATTTCTGAACGTTGTATTTCTTAAGATTCATGGCGCATCACTGAATTCCAAGTATGGATGACAGGAGGAAATGCAGCTCCAGGTGTGGCAGACCGATCACTCCCTCGGTGATGGTAAAAGGAAGCCAAAGTCCTTGGCAGGGGAACGGAACGTTCCCGTCTCTGCCTCCGACATCTGCCCCTCCATCTCGGGAGGTGGCCTGATGCTAAAACTCTCTCTTTTACATTCATCCACAGGCTTTAGAGGAATAGATGGAGACTTTCTATAACAAGTCATCAATCATTAGTTTCATATTCTGTGTTTTTAAGTCATTTGCTTTCAGCATTCACTCATCAGAATTGGGTTTGATGCTATTGTTAATTAAAACAACTTGAAACAAGCCAGTATTTTGTTTTTAGTTCCGTATGCAAAAAGACAGAACCTGGAGACATGGAACAGTTGTAGGTCTTCAGAGACAGTCTATGTACAGGACAGTCCATTTACAGGGACAGTCTATGCACAGGGACAGTCTATGTACAGAGACCGTCTATGTACAGGACAGTCTCTGTACAGGGACTGTCTATGTACAGTCTGTGTACAGTCTTTGTTTGTTTCTTATTTATTGACTCATCTATAGACTATCATCTATAGACCTACAGGTGAAAGTGAAAGGGCGTCGCGACTTACAAAACAAGTGAAAATGGCTCGTTCAAGTTTTTAAGCCATTATAATGTGCGGTACAGTGTTACGTACCTATATCTGTGAAATAGCTGTTTAGCACTGCAAACCGTTAAGAATGTATTGGTAATTACCACATAATGTTTTACTTCTTTGTGTGCTTATCAGGGTCCCTTCAAATAATGCTGCCTCCCCAACCCTTGAAATAAGGCATTGTCCCATATTTCAATTCAATGCAATTCAAATGTATTCAGTTTCCCCAAGGTGCAATTCAGTTGCAGCATCTTACACCCTCATCACATAAAACGATGAATACATCAAATATGAAGACATAAAATACATAATTCACATAAAACCGCAACACACAACAACGTGCACAGCAGAGATACCGTAGCATGCACAGCCCCACATTTAATTAAAACCCATAGCTCACGTCATGTTATCTCTCCTGGATCTTCGTCATATTAGAATCCAAAAGGCTGATGGAGGTGGGAGCGAAGGACTGCCTAAAACGGTTCTTCAAAGTGAGCGGCAGTAGTATGTGATCAGGGGCCACAAACTACAGGTATGCAGTCAGCGCCTCCCGGGATATCCCCGAAACGCCATCGAAACATCAATAAACCTCAGAAATATTGTACAGCCACAGGCCATACTGGACCAAACTGCCATCTTTAAAGTGTTGGCCTCCAAAATCCCATTAGTTGGTGCACCTGATTCATTGAAAGGATTGGTGTTAAAATTGCACCACTTGTAGGCAGGGTGGGCGCTGGACAGCTTTTGCAGTGGGACACATCATCAGTCAATACACTCTCTGAGGCAGGCCCACCACAGTTTGATCAGGTCTGGGTGTGTGTATAACTCAGCTTCTTGCATTCAAAGGCCTCTTCCAGAGCACTCTCAACTCAATGATGTAGGCACGAGTTAGACCAGAGGACGATGTCTGGACGCAGTGTTGTTATGGCGATCTCTGGAGGGAAGATGAACCTCTGCTCTAGGTCCACTGTCATCTGCCAGTCCCTGGCTACACTCAATGAGGATAGGTCGCTGTTTGACGACAACCCCCTATGTTTGTCCCCTTCCTGCACAAACTGCTACTGATGGGTCTGCACACCCTGGGCTCTCATAGGCTTGTTGTTTAATGCCGGTCTCTTGCAGTGAAGTTTATCGGCTAAACACTTGAGGACTTGGTCACGCCTCCCTTGGGTGAGGCTGGTTTTACAGCCAACCAGTATGTGCTTGAGTGTTGCTGGGGTTTTACACGACAAAAATGATCCTTTCCAAGCCACAGCTGCAGATTCATGGGAGAAGGTAGGACATCATACGGGGCTCGGATGATGAAACTCAGCCGGTTGGACTCCATGCCCTAGAGTTCACTCCAGCTGAGTTTCTTTCTCTCGGCTCCCTCCAACCTCATCCAGCGGCCCTGTTTCGCTTGTACCACAGCATCTGTCTGATTCTTCCTGTCGGGGTACCTCCTTCACCACCAAGCTGCGACCTTCCGCTGTTGTTGCCTTCTGCCAGAGAGGTGTTGTGGTTCCAAGGCCAAACCCTGCTCTTCCTTGTTGGACAAGGCTCACAACGTGGCCAGGAGGGCAGACTCGGTCTGCATTACTGCTGTTTTGGGGGTATACTGTCTCCCAGTTGCTAGATTAAGCGCTGCACCGATCATCATAAAGTCCCGGGAGTCAGCATGTTGAGCCTCACTTTTGCACAGTTAAAATCCTCCACCAGACTGGAGATGGGCAATGACAGGGCACCTTTGCAATACAGGCCAACACTGCTGACACACGGCCATCTTGCCATTTCCTCATGCAGGGTGCAAAATACAGGGGGGTCCGACCCCTAGGGCATACTAAAAGAGTTGATTCTTCTTTAAGTGCACCAGTTTGGTGTCAGTTATTTAGTTATATAGATATATATAACTATATAACAGTTACTATATGCTATTACTGACATATATTACTATATGTCAGTTATATATATTTTTTGAATCATTTTTATTATTAACTTTTTTTATTGTCAATTTCTGAATTTTAATCCACAACTCTGCATCTCCTTGTTACAAAACAACGTGCAGTAACTGGATGAGGTTGGGCCGCATTGGTCATTCCACTCATTTAACTTCAGCAGATTGAAGAACATGAACAGTGCTTGTGATCTTCAATTTTCATTTAATGAAAAAAAAGGTATACTGCTAACGAACGAACTGTCCACGAACGAACCCGGCGCCTGGGTGCCGCTCGTGGACGAGCGGCCCATGACAGGGCCGGCTACCAATGATTATAACACTCGACGAGTTGTGGCCGTCTCGAGCCACTCATACACTTGTACGAATTCCATCTTGTGTTTATGAGGTTAGCTGGTTCAGCCCGATCGTAACGAGTCGCTTCTACGGTCTGTCTGCATAGAGCTAAATTATTATTGTGAGTCCCCATTCATACTCAAGTTATTCTGCCAGTATCTCTGGCGTTTTGTGAGAGTTAAACAACACTCTCCTTGGGCTTAATGCCTAGTGGGCATTGTATCCAGTTCCACCAAGCACGTGCCTTTAATCATCCATTCATCCACACTTCCATATTGCATGTTCAATGGTAGTTGTAAACAACTACCAGCAGGACCTGTAACAATGTTATGTAATAATTAATAACCAAATGTGTTCAATGCTCTGGATCATCAAAATGTTATATTGTTTGCAAAATAATCAGAAAATTGGAAAGGAATAAGAATAGTGTTTGTGCTGAGTAAGTTAATATAGCTGCAATCGAAACAGTTATTTTCAAAAGTTTTTTGTACAATTAATCGCAATCAATTGAGTAACCCTTTCAGCTCTAGTAAATGTATATTTGAAATATGCTTTCAAGTTCGGCAGGTAGTTCCAGTAAAGTTTTGATTTGTAAGAGGACTTCCGTCACCAGTCACTTTGCTGTGTTCTGACTTATTTTTAAACTCTATTTAGTGGGAGCACACTCCTACTGCATTATTAAACTAGAAGCACTCACGCGTGCAGACCTGCGCCAAGGCCACTGATGCCAAACATCTAGGACGCTCTGGAATCCTATACCTACAATGTAACCAGTGTTGCCACAGTTATTTCGAAAAAGTAACTAAGTTAGATTACACGTTACTTTCTTTTACAAGTAATTAAGTTAGATTACTCATTACTTTATTTTTAAAGTAACTAAGTTTAATTTAGTTACTTTTCGTTACTTACAATTATATTCAGTCAAACCTTCTTGAAAAAATAAACAACAACTACCTTTACCTTTTACAATGGACACTGTAATGAAAGTGGGTTGTAATTAAACAGATGTGTGAACTTCTGACATTAAACTGCTTGTGACTCTACATGTTTTTGTTCAAATTGCAAGTGGTATTTCTGAAGATGGACAGTATTTTTGTTACTGGACAAAGTTGGCAACATACTTTAATAATAGTATTATTTTGTGACAAAATAATGCCTCTATTTCTACGCTGACAATGCATTATCCTCACATTCCATTATTCATTTTCATTGCCCTGGCATGAGCCAGCGTGTGGGAATGCCGTTAGATCGAATACCTATTCCGTTGTGATGAACCCGACAAATCCTGTCAGTCGAACGGTGACGCTGCCAAATGAACAACGCTCCGGCGAGGGATTTCAAGCGTCTTTCCGCGTATCCTTGTTGTATCATTTTTTTAATATATACTTAATATAAACTCTCGGTAAAAGTTCCTATAACTTACGACCATACTGAGTGGAGGTGACGTCACAGCAGAGGATTGGTTGTGCTATGCGAGCCTGTGACGTTACCTAGCACAATTGGCTAACCCATGAGCCATGGAGCACATGAGTTGTCACATGTTCATTAGACCAATGGTGTGTGGAAGGCCACCGAAGCAACCAAGGAAGCACGCTGCATTCATCGCCAACCCCTTCAGCTTCACCAAGAAGTTACTTGGGGACGAACGGAGTGGCAACCTCATGTGCTCAATGGCAGAGATAAATACCTTTCTGCACAACAATCTTAGCGACCCGGAAAGAAACAGGAACTTGGACTACAGAGGGCCCTCATTAGCCCACAAGTGCCAACAGTGGAGTTTGTGTTGAAAGAGCCCAGCTGGGCTGAAGTACAGAAGGTTGTGAAGGGAGCCCCAGGCCCAAGTGTACAAGCGATGTCCACTACTACTTCGACATCTGTGGAGGCTGTTGAAGGTGATCTGGCGCAGGGGACAAGTGGCAGGCCAATGGAGATGCGCAGAGGGCATGTGGATCCCAAAGGAAGAGGACTCAAAGGACATCAGTCAGTTCAGGACAATCTCGCTGCTAAGCGTTGAAGGCAAGATTTTCTTCAGCATCTTGACACGACGACTAACTGAATTCCTTATGAAGAACAGTTACATTGACACCTCTGTTCAGAAGGGTGGGGTTCCTGGAGTGCCTGGATGCCTGGAACACACAGGGGTGGTAACGCAACTCATCAGAGAGGCTCGTGAAGGGAAAGGAGACCTGACTGTACTGTGGCTGGACCTAGCCAATGCGTAGGGTTCCATACCTCACAAGCTCATTGAGATGGCCCTCCTGCAACATCATGTTCCCACCAAAGTCATAGACCTTATCCTGGACTATTACAACAACTTCAGGCTAAGAGTTACCGCTGGGTCCGGTACATCAGACTGGCATCGGCTTGAGAAAGGCATAATAACTGGCTGCACAATCTCAGTTATCTTGTTCGCACTCGCTATGAATATGATCGCCAAGTCAGCAGATGTGGAGTGCAGGGGACCCCTGACAAAATCTGGAGTACGCCAGCCCCCGATAAGAGCATTCATGGACGACCTAACCGTTACCACCGGTAGAGGGCGTTATGCCCTTTAGGCACTGGGTGCTCTGCTTTCGGTAGGGTTGAGCCACGAAGAAGAGTATGGCTAACTGGCTAACGGCTAACACCTGTGACTCACTCTATTTAACCAGCAGGCTTCGTTCATTCTGCCTGCTGGCATTATTCTTGGATACCGAGAGGCTGAGTATCTTTTGACTTCCACTCCAGTTAATATTACTCTAACCATGCGGTTATGGGTTTCGGCCGGCAGTCGGGAGTCTATCTATACACGATCGTTTACTCCCATCTGTTGTGCGTAGCTCTCTCTAGCAGCAAACTTGTACCATGCGACTCAAAGACATTCTGTAGTCCCTTCTCCGGGGCCGGTTAGCAATATGATTATCACACTCGGCGAGTCGTGGCCATCTCGAGCCACGGATACACTCGTACGAATTCCATCTGTGTATATGATGCTAACTGGTTCCCCACACAGTCGCATTTACGGTTTGTCTGTCTAGAGCTGAATTGTGTTCGTGAGTCCTGTCTTTGCTCACGTTGTTCGGCCAGTGTCTCTGGCGCGCTGTGGGTGTTTCACAACACTCTCCTTGGGCTTAATGCCTAGTAGGCATTGTATCCAGTAACACCAAGCACGCACCTTTAACATGCATCCACACATCTAGACTCCTTTATTGCATGTTCGATGGTAGTTGGGGACAACTACCAGAGAAACTCATAACAATTTGGAATCTAAAATAGATTATTTTGATCTCTTTGTCAAAATAAAGAGATTTGATTAATCTCAAGAATGACTTAATATTATTTGTCAAAAACCCATAGATTTACTGAGAACCACACACTATTAAAATGTGACCATAGTAATAATAATAATAATAATAATAATAATAAAAATATACCCCAATATTATATCACATCTTATAATAAGCCTTCATTCTAATTTCTGCAAAGCAATGGCAGGAACACAGAATTTTTGTATTTGTGTTTTTGTACATGTATCTTAGAGTATACATTGACAAGTATGTGAGCATTTAGGAGGATTTGACAATCGTCACTGACTAGTCCACAACCAGAAAAGATAAAGATCATGTTTATTTTGTGCAACACAAATGCAATGACTTTTCTTTCTTCATATTCACACTCTTGTTATTTTTAGCGTCCATAAAGTGTACACAGTGCATTCTAATATCACTTAATTAAAATACATTTCATTGGAGACATCCTGCCAAGCCAAATTTGATTTTTTTTCCCTTTGGAGCCAAACTTGCTTGCTGTGGGCACATTTAACCAAAGCAAATGAGTCTGCCAATGAAAAAACGCTAATTCCATTTGACACGCTGTCTTAAAAACAAGCGCAAATATACTGGGTCCACTCACTAGCATTTGGCCTGTAAACAACAGCACATTGAATGTACGCTAATTTAATGAGTGTTTTGATTTTTTGTTTTTTCCAAGAAATTAGAAGAGGACATAACGGCAACTACATTGTGGTACACATGGCAACCAAGGAAACCTGCTGAACAGTTAATGGTCCATGTTTGTGTTTGGTTAAAGATTTAGCACATCTATTAAATGTCAAATTTGTACCACATTTGACAAAAATCTTTCCAGACACCCTGATATAACGGCTCACTGAAAACCTAAAAAAGAAAAACAACCCATTAATCCAATATGGGCCGAATTCAGTAGAAAAAGAAAATAATTGGGACTCATTTCTGGGCCATATAACTACTGCCAACACATCATGTGCACTTTTGGGGCCGTATCCATGAAATTGTAAACAACAATATCATCAAATACATTAATTTCTCATATGTTAGGATAGTTTTAAGTGGTCCTAATCACATTTCATGTTTTAACAATACCATCAAATACATTAATTTCTCATATGTTAGGATATGTTTAAGTAGTCCTAATCAAATTTCATGCTTTAGACAATCAAACTGAAATGCTTATTCAGCACAATCAGCCGTTATTGTGCATGTGCATTCAGTTCATGCATAAAAAAAATACATAAAATAAAGTCTCCATTATTCTCTGCATTGGTTAGGTTTCTAAATGACACCTTCTCCCACTCTATGTGTGTTATTTCATGGATCGGAATGGCTACCTTTAAACAATTATCATTTACAAGTTGCTGATAAAACAATCAGTCATGTAATTACACATTTTAAGCGATTACTTGCCATTGCCATTTCTTTACTTTTTAATATACACACACACTCTCACACACACATATATATATATATATAAACAATGCCGATAGTTGACGGGAATTGATAGTATTGTAATAATGCTGCCGCTAGTTGGCGCTGTGGCGCTGGGCTCCGCCTGGGGGCGGGGCTTCCACCGGATGTGGGGGGTCCGAGAGCGCCCCTCCGCTCTCTCTCCCTGGCCTTCCTAGAGAGATAGAAACATCACGCTACTTTTTTGTAGAGTTTTGGGAAATGACAAACAGTGATTACATTTTGGTGCATTTCTGTAGCCTATAAGTAACATAATCATACTTAATCACCAACTTACCGATAGATCATTTCTGTAGCCTATAAGTAACATAATCATACTTAATCACCAACTTACCCATAGATCATTTCTAAACAATACAAGAAGGGGACAGTCATGACGTGTATACTATTTCCCTATAACTTGGCACTTCCGGCAAAATCTCGTCACATCGGTATCGCCTATGCAGCGCCGACGCAACTTTCCATCTCCCAAACGGCCGTTGCCATTTTTGACAGTATACCCCTACCCCAACCCCTAAACCTCCCTAACCTGCGTTGCATTTGTGACATCAGAGAATTTGCGGAAGTACCGAGAGCAAACATCCATGATATGAACAGTTCCAATTCAACGTCAACATCATATTACAGTAATCTGATTACAAAAACAGTAATCTAGATTATAGTTACATTTGCCTGAAATAGGGGATTATTCCGAGGCCATTGTTGTAACAATAATTTGTCATCCTTTTGTCTGTACCCAACGCCCCCGTTTGTGTTAATTCTGATACGTTTGGCTGCGCATTTGTTCACACATTTGCTCACCAAGACACGACCGGCGTCAACAAGTGCGGGAGCCTCCTGCTTCGTGCCGCAAAATAACACGACTTGCTGCAATACAATCATGTGCATTGCGTGTCTCAAAATCGTGCAAGTGTCAGGGCCCTACGGCAACATAAAAATCATGATCCACGGACTCCCCTTGACCATACAATCCAGTCGGTGGTCTCCCAATACAATCAAGAGATCATGTAGTCTACGGCCAATAATGAGTACCAGTAGGGCAGTATGATTTTGCTGTCCTGTGTATTTTTATGAAAAAAAGATGTGCATTCTTGCAACTCTGACAATGCACCACCAACACTGACAGATATACAATATGACATAATAACATCACAATGACAAAAAAAAAAACAGGAATCATGGTATCACGTATGGTGAAGTATATGTACGTCAAGTGTTGTACCTTAACACTTCACGTACATTATATAGGGGCAAATACAATGGACGCGGTTAGGCTGCCGATTGATAGCATATTGCCATGGTTAAATCAATAATACAACTTTTGAATTTACAATATTATGCAAATATGGATGAGTGTGACTTCATATAAGAAGTTTTAATCTACTGTTCCTGTCATAGATTATCTGCTCGACAATCCTGACTCAATAGAGCTTGGTAATGATTATGATGTCATATTCCATACTCAGTATCTCTCAGTGATGTTGGTGTGCAAAGACTATTAAACAATAGAAGAAGGGGACAGCCATGGTGTGTATGCTTTTTCTCC
>OMKY01221455.1:0-20483 GCA_900302395.1 Bregmaceros cantori
TTCCCAATGCAATTTTTCCAGTGTCATGGCCCTAATAACATTTTGTTATTAGGGCGTGTGTGTGAGAAAGCCCAATATGTTATAATTTAGCATGTAAGAGTAGGCTCTTTCATGCTATTACTATAAAATGGAGATAGTGAAACAGCAAAAAAATTAATATTAATATTGCAAACTTTTAATAATGTTTCATATGCATAATTCTAATAATCGTTCCCGATTTCAAAAATAAACTGAATAATCGCCAATCAGCCCACCAATATTTAATAATGGCCAATAATTTGCCATTATAACCCACGACATTGAGGCCAATGCCGCCCACCCCGCGCACCTCCTCTTCACCCTCCTTCCCTCTGGCAGGCGCTACATAGCCCTGCCTAGTAAGACCCCC
Source organism: Bregmaceros cantori (assembly GCA_900302395.1). NCBI lineage: Eukaryota > Metazoa > Chordata > Actinopteri > Gadiformes > Bregmacerotidae > Bregmaceros > Bregmaceros cantori. The sequence goes on from OMKY01221455.1 coordinate 389, forward strand.
AGACTCAAAAACAGTCCTCCTCGCATGGTTATGTAGTTGAATTCTTCTGGCTAAGTGCAACATGGGACACTCATACTGGCTACCTCCCACCAGATCATGTCTGACTACCTCCTAAGCTGTTATAAACTACTGTTTGTGTCACTTTCTTTTCTTTATGCTTATTCGTTCCCTGGTGATTTTGACTATATTTCATCAACTTATGGATGGCGTTCATTCTGTCAGACCACGTATTAATAAGTAACTAGTTTCATTTAAATGACAGGAATACGGTTTTTAAATACCTCAACAGTTTCAGTCGCTTTTTCTGCGACCTTCATCAGGAGTGGCGTCCGGTTGGCATGGTGACGCAGCAGCTTTATCACTTCCTTGTGGGCGTGGCCTGACTGGGTTTCCCGCCAGTCTGACCACGCCTCCCCCTGTCAGGGGGCCGTTGCAGGATGGAGTCCCAAACACGTGAAAGAGTGTAAGCTCCTTCCTCTCTGTTGATGGTGTACTTGCCACGTTTCCTTATCTCTATTGCTTCTTTGATCCAACGTTGATATCTGTTACTTTCTGTAGTGACGATCCTTGCGCTGTCCCACTGTTTGAACTGTGTTCCCTGCGTTCTTCCAGGCGGCTCCAGCAAGAACCCTCCCCAGGAGCGCAAGGCGACCCCGAGTCCCCGGGAGATGAGCAGCACCAAGTCCCCCTCCCTGCCCAGCATGGCCGAGCAGCAGCAGCAGGCCTCGCTCGCCTCCTACGAGCGCCTGCTGCAAGGTCTCGGAGCCGACATGTACCGGGGTCAGATTCCCCTGACCTTTGACCCCGCACAACTTCCCCGCGGCATCCCCATCGACCCAGGTACACATGCCACGGTGAAATTATTTACCGCTTGTGGTTTGAGAGGCTGACGTTTCACTGGTAGCTTCGGATATCTTACCCGCAATCAACACCAGGTTTAAGTCTGTTACACCCACTAAATGAATGTTCAAATGTCACATTATGGCTGTAACTGACAATTATTTTAATAGTCAATTAGTTTCCAATTATTGAAATGATCGACACAAACATTTCCCTAATATTCACAGTAGGGCTGTGCAAAAAATCGATTTGAAATCGAAATCGGATTATTTTGTTCAGAGGATTTTTGAAAAAGTGAAATCGTCAAATCAGATTTCCTTTTTAACATTGATAATAATGATTTTACTGGTCCCTTTTCAAGTTATATTGGTGAATAAATTGAATATAAATTGATAATTTCATTAATCCTAAGCAAAAGGGTGAGGTGTCTTTACTTAACTCCAAAAATGGACAACATTTGCAAAATGTTGAAATATGAAACTTCTAATTTCGATATATTTTGACCTTTTTTTCCAAGAAATCGAAAACAAATCTAAAATCAAGATTTCCAAGACACAAATCGGGATTTTATTTTTTGGCAAAATCGTACAGCCCTATCGGCAACTAATCCAGCTATTAAAATAATTGTTAGTTGCAGCCCTAGAAGATATAAAGGCTATGAGAAATGGCTTGTTAAGGAAGTCAGCAATAGTTCTGTAGGCTTTTGTGTCGGGGCCTAACATTAGAATCCCAAAGACACTAATAAAAGCAGCACCAGGGGACCTCAAGCTTAGGGTGTAGCAACAGAAATAGCATCAGGCTAACGTCACCACGCAGGTCACCCCTTAACGCACCACACCCTCCATCCCCAGACACACACAGACCTCAGCTAAAAACCTGATCTGGGAGCCACCCTTTTCTGGACACAGATCCCTCCAACACAGGGGTGTCAAATATCAGTGAAGCGATTTGTCATTCAACGACGACAAATTATTAAAATTGATAATTGACATAAAACTGCTGTTATTATGTTAAGACAACCACCTATTGGTCTGCACAAATTTGATATTATCTTACTTAATAATTTGAGGAAAATATTAAATGGACATTATTGATAAAAATATGATCATGAAGAAACAATCAAAATATTCGGGTACGGGGAGCACGTTGGCAGAGTCGTTATAGAGTCCAGCCCCCAGGTCAAGCAGCACCGTGGGTTCCCATCCCCTCTCTAGCTTTTCTGCAATGGCTCCTCCTGACTCTTTATCCCAGTTTCCGATTTAATCCTATCACTATCTCTCAAATAAAGAATGAAAAATGGTGCTTGCGCCCAACAAAATTACTAACCAAATTGTTGGCTAACACAAACCGAAATTGACAACATTTCAAGACTAATGTCCGTGCAAATAATCTGGGCATTTTTGAGAAGGAAAAATATCCAAGCGACTAGTAGACTATTCGTTTCAATGATCAGCAAAGTCGAATATTAAAATAATCGTTAATTGCAGACCTAGGGTCAAACATGCGACCCGCGGGCCACATCTAGCTACGAGCCTAATCTGTCTTCCCCGCAACAAAATCCTTCCCCGCGCTCGTTGCAGGTTGTTTGAGTTCAGCAAGGATAAAAAAATGAATAAACTAGAAGCACTCAGAGATTGCAAACCTGTGCCGTAGTGGTGCAAAAACATAGTACTGTTAGTGCTAGAAGTATGTGTGGCAATCAATGTAAGTGTTCGTAGCACGATTGCGATTGACACCACCGGCGAACATGGCAACTACATTTCCCAGTGGCCCATGGACCTGGAAGTCTAGTCACGTGACCGCACAGCGATCTATCGGTAAGTTGGTGATTAAGTTACTTATAGGCTACATAAATGCACCAAAATGTAATCACTTCTTTCTTTTGTCATTTCCAACAACTCTTCAACAACTTCCAACGCGGCTAAAAACATAACATGCTGCACGGCAACACCCCGGCACAGGTAATAATATCATGAACAGCTTTGCAGAAGCACAGAAAACATGTGAAAGGTGTGCACTTATGAGTTCCACGCTGGGGAACGGTGTCAAAGAACCTGAACATGCATAGTTTAAACTTGGCTTCAGCAAACATGACTCAAGCCCCACAATGACCTTCCTATCAGGAGATAAGAGTGTAATAGCTGCTAGACTGCTGCCAGCGAGCACCGCTCAGGATGCTGTGCCAACAGACAGGTCACCCCATATGGCAGAGTCATCCAGAGAATGTTATTTCAACCATCTCTCTCCATTCTTTTCACCACCCTGCAAAGCTTGCAGTTAAGAGATCTTCTGCTGGTTTTTGATTTCAGCGAGAGGCATCATTAGCAACGCTTACATGGAGTTTTATTTTCAAACTGTCGGATCAAATTAATCCGCTTCGCCTGTGTACATGGAAGTAGATCTGGACGATACGGTACAACAATCGATATTGCCGTAGACCGTGCAGTTCACCTCTGTGTTGGCACTTATTTCTGTATTTCTAATTAGTATTTTGTGGCTCATTTTGTAGTGTAGCTCAATCTTAGTCCATTGTAGATAAAGCCTAAAATAATTAACTAACATTGGCCCCTATAGTTAAGGCAGAATAAATAAAACGACAAACATACGGTGTAATCTAGTCACGTAAGGTTGCATAGACGCGCACACACACTGGACGGCATGTCATAACTGCGTAATGGAGATAGGCACATGGACAAAAAAAGAACACTTGGGGGAAAAAATACCGAAATTACCCTATATGGATAGAATGTAGAGTCGATGTCTGTTGGACGTACACAGTCACACAAATAACCGCCGCACCCCCTCACGGATCGGTTGAGTTGTATACATGAGCAAATGTGAATCCGCTTCACCAATGGATTATTTGTGGGCTATGTGGTCTCATGACAGGGCTACTGTCACTTTTATTACTGAAAGTAAATCACTCATATTAAAAACAGGGAGTTGTCGGTTTGCCGCCCCCATGACTGACAGCTTTCCTACATCTCTGCTGCTCCCTTCTTTGCCCTCAAAATGGGCCACAAAAATGTTTTTAATGTTTTGATAATGTATTATCTGTATGTATAAAATAGTCTTCTTATACTACTAATGTAATCATCTTTACATTTTAATAGATAGTTCCTTGGGCCAAGAGATTTAATAAAAATCTGTCCGTAACCTTTTCAGTTATTATGTTCACAGACTGATTGCACCACCTGTAGGAAGGGAGGGTGCTGGACAGCTTTTGCAGTCCAAAGAAACAAACACACGTGACCAAAACATAACCTTGGCAGTGGTAAAAACTAGAGCTGCAACCAACGATTACTTTGATAATCGATTAATCGGCCTTTTTACTTTTCTGACGATTAATCCATTAATCTCTTCATTTTTTAAATTTGAAATCTGAACATTTGTATTTTCGGAACAAATGTATTTTTCTTGCCGCCCGTTCTGAGCTTTATTCAGGATTGGCTGGAAAAAGGGTGAAGAAGCGGGAGGAGACGTGCAGCAAAGATGTCGGGGAGGGAAAGCGAACCCACGATTCTGCGTGCCACACATACGGCATTTGTGTGCTTCGCAGTGTACTCACTCTTAACAGACTGGGCTACTTCGGCGCTCAAAATTGTTGTGATTATTAACCTGAAACATTGTTGATATTGCAAACGTTAAACAACATCCACCACATTTAAGCAGAGGAGTGACCAAACATGGAAACGATTAAATGCTGTCGATTCATCGATTTTCAAATTAGTTGCAGATTAATTCAATAATCGATTATCATTGATTAAATCGATTAATCAGTTGCAGGTCTAGTAAAAACAATTAAAAAAATAAAATAAAATCTGGATTTCATTTTAAGGCAAAACCACCATGAACCCTCCTACAAATATCAAAGTGTGTGTGATACAGGTCAGTGGGTAAGTTTGTCTGCTCGTCATGTGTAAGATGAGAGAATGTTGTGTGATATCTGAGACCACAGACATTGGACACCAACACATTGCTCCACCCTCCGCACCCGCCCAGTCACTAATCTGAGCGCAGACAGCGCTTCACTCACGGCACGTGTCTGTGCACGCGTGGTGCGCAGGGATGACAAATACTCAGTTACTGTACTTTTTCCAGGTCCCTGTACTTTTAAAAGTATTTATTTCTCTGACAATGTTTTACTTGTACTCAGATTTTCAACACAAATATGAGTATTTGTACTCCTTTTCATGAAAAAAGGCCTTTACATTTTATGCATTGACACACATACACACACACACATATATACGTATTATATGTATGAGATTATATATATATATATATATATATATGAATATAAACTGGAAGTGATCGCATTGTGGAGTTGTTTATCTGCTTTTCATGATTTTGGGAATTGCAATCTTCCTATTGATTTTCTAGGTGTATGTGTGCTTAATAAAAAATACTTAATTTGTGCTAAAAAAAAATTAAATTAAAAAAAATAATAATTTTGAGTACATTTCAGAGCCTGTTCATTTTACTCGGGTAAGAGTAAAAAGTACTGATCCAAATATCTACGGAAGTTGCTTAACTACAAATGTTTTTTAACTTCTACTCGGCATGGGTGTGTTTGCCCTTTGCCGTCTCAGGCGATGCGTGCATTTGTGGGCGTCTTACCTTCTTCTGGTACCACACCACAGCATCTTTCACTTTGGACGCCATTGACCGTCACTGCTCCTGCCTAGGACATCTTAGACTGAAAAGCACAGAGAGAATGAGAGATGAGAGTAAAATCAACACACCGGGAAAAAGGAAAGAAATGGAAAAACCAGCAAGAAGCGTCAGTTTGTTCCACTTCAGTCTTATTTCTGTAGTTTGCCGCATTATAAAAAGGCACACTGAAAAGTCTTTAATTTTATAGCCCATTTCGCCTCATATATGGATTAATTCTAGTTTTGTTTACCAACCTCAAAGTGATTTTGTGTGGTTCATGATGGCTGGTTGATACTCTACCACGTTACCACACCAGTCAGTCTACAAAATTAAATTGGTTGATACTTGTGTAGGATCCATTATTTTTAATATACCATATATTTTTACTTTAGTAAGATACGATTTTTAAAATGTGATAAGCGATCATCCTTAAATGTGACGTACAACTCTCATACTAGTTAGTCTCAACCGCCTCAAAGCAACATTTTGCAATGTTGGAATTCTGGTATGTTGAATCAACTTTTTTTTTATCATCTCTCACTCCACCTTTATTTCATAATGTGCATAATAGTCAGAAGTCGATTCTGATTCTAAATTCTTAAGTTGCTATGGATTTTTTAACTTGAACGCAAAAAGACACTCTTACCGTACCATGATGTTATGCTAGTTGTGTTTAAACATAGCGGCATCCTAGTCAGTGTTACCTGACCTAATGCGTTGTCAACACATCAACTTCGAAAATATACGTCTCACATATGTAGACAGTTATACATCTCGAAAACACACACACATGCAAGACTGGGAAAGACTAAACAAACAGCGGTGTCTCAATGTTTCCGTAAGAGAAAAACAAATGCATGTGGCATTCACACGCAGCCCACAGACTGACTGAGCCGCCGACCTCAGCAGGATAGACCTTATAATCCAGACACTTCCAAGTCACGTAATCAGCAGAAAATCCTGTCTATTTTCAGACACTCACACAGGGACTAAAATTATCACAGGCCACAGTGGCTTGCTCAAATTGTGTTGGGCTAATGCAACTGGACCAGAAGTTGTAGGATTTTCTGGAGCACATTAACACATTGGTGACATCCACATTTTCATATCACAATATTGTGAATTGAAAATATCACAATACCAGATATTAGTGTCTTATAAGTGGACCGTAGTGGGTCGTTATGGCGATGAGGGATTGTAGAGTCACGCCTCCATTGTCCTGATTGGCTACAAGTTGTGACATCATCGGATGTCTCCTCTCATCGGCTAAAAATCAGTGATACTTCCTCATGTGTGTTTTCGGCCATGTTTTCCTGTTTAGCTCATAACGTCGCTTAGCTAGCCGATACCCGGCTAATGTCCAGTATAAATGAACCCTCTAGACATACGGCCACTCTTTAATTCCCATGCTGTCGTTCAAGAGCGAAAATAAAACAAAACTGCCGGATCAAAATGAGTTTCCTCTTCTGTCGCAAGATCTCACAATTATTTCTCGTTTCAATTGTTGTCATCTGGTGGACTGACGCCGAAATCTGACCCTTTTCAAAAACAACCAGATGAAAGCACAGCACTAGTTATAATGAGTGTCCCCGACTCACTGGGGCTGGGCAGAGCTACAGTGCTGCATCTTAAACAGTTTGGACATCTCTCCCATGCGGAGGAGGAGTGTTTGCCCCAAATCAATGGAATGGTATTCAACCTAGGACATATTTTGACTCACTTTTATGCTCATTTTCAACAGTTGTTCCGTGTGGAATGCTTTGAAGCAAACTTGATGTGAAATCATGCAACCACTATTTCCGGTTGCATGATTTCACATCATCACTCTGCCTGACAAAATATCACTGCCGACTTTGCATGACGCCAGCGAGCGGACTACATACAGCCTACAATACATCAGTGGATATGGACGTGGATGTGCGCTCGTCCGCAATGCCAAAGTCATTCCATTTCTACAATGTATGCAACATGGCGGCCGGTTATTGCGTGCAGTGTCCGTCGTTATCTTGCAGGGTTTCCGACCATTTTTTAAAAAGGCATCACCCAGGCACTTTCAGTGCACTGGGATTAAACCAAAACTCTGGACAGCGGCTTGTACACCAAAACACTGTCTCGAATGGTGCACTCGTGCAGTATTCGAGACACAGACACAGAGATGATGAGTTGTAACCTTAGCTGGCCAACTCGGGGCCTCTTCAAAATTTCATGTAGGGAACTCCCAACATGACGGGGGGGGATTTACCTCAAATATTTCCGTTTAATAAGCTGCTAGCGAGTGTTTGAACATAATGCACCGTATTGATAATTATAGAAACAGGAAGAAATTGGCACAAACTGCTCATGAAGAAGAGAAATCAGGCAACAAAGTGGACACTTCTCCATTGGGATGACAAAATGTGGTTAATGCATTATACAATTATCATTCATTTGATCATTTTGTTGATCATTGATTACTCGTCAAGTTTTTTTTTGCTGACTAGTTCTATAAAGCAAATTAAATATTTTAATAACTGAAAGTATTCTGCCGAAATTCCCATCGATTAATCGAAGAAAAAGTGTTTTTGATTAGATAGATTGGGCGATATACTAGAACAAAATAAATTATAAATGATGTGCGCAACGACAAATGCTGTTTTCTAATAAATATTGATTCTGGAATCTGTATCTGTACAGAACTTGTATCCCAAAATTGTAAATCGAGGCATGACATTTACAATTGAGTATTTTATCACAATTAAATTCGAGAAATCGTTTCAGCTCTAAAAAATTGATTATTATAAAGAGTGCATTTCTGTTTGGGTTTCACAACCCTTACATTGTGCAGTACAGACGAGTAAAAGTGGCTGCAAAGTAAATCCTAGTATGGAATGTTTATTTCCATGAAGGAAACCAGGGTAAACTTTCAATTTGAAATGGATATTTTCCACTTCCTTCCTCCATGACTTTGCGCGCATGCAGGCTTCAAACTTCAAAGTGACTTTAAGCATGTTTACAGAGTGGTTACCATAGTCTACAGACTTTGTTTACATTTCAAGGAGACATACATGCTAGCAACCAGTGTTGGCACAGTTAACTTAAAACTCCTCCTATCCTCTAATAACCAAAATTAGCTAGTTAATAGCCATGCAGGGATGGCGGCCGAACCCGCAGATTAACCGTGGATCGGGCGCATTCAGTTTTTAAAACATTGGCAAAAAAACAAAAACATTGCAATAAATGGATAGAATTGCTACTAGTTAACCAAATTATTTACATCAAACACAAAACTACTGTGTAAAATGTGTACAATCCATTTTTAAATAATCAATCCAAAGCTGTTCCCAGCCGCACACATCCCAGACCATGATGTAAATGGACCCTAATCCACTGGACTTTAAGATGCAGCTGAGATCCTTCCGTCGGACACTAAAGAACCAGTCCTAATCCGGTCTACTGTAACACAGACATTACATGATCTGGAGTCTATGTGCAACGCAGGGAAAAGAATACATACGTATCCACTGGCAGGGTTGTTGCAGGAATCATCCAGTTACATTTTAGAGATTTGTTTTTTGTTTTTTAACATTTTTAGACTCATCGTTGTGAGACAGATGACAACTTCAAGCCCGCTCTGTAGTTTTGAGCCAATTCCTCCGGAAATTAAAGTTTACCCATTTCACAAACACAAGCTGTCCACACAATTGATTCTTGACAAATCGAGAATGAAGAAAAGTTGAAAAGTATGGGACGCGCCCGACGCGGTAGTGGACAACTTGATTAGTTTGCGTTGGCGCAGTGGTTTAGGCAGGGCATTCCATTGCAGATGCCTCCTGACACAATTGCACAGAGAATTGTACATTTGCTTCCCTCGTTCAACCACGTCAGCTTCCCCTTTCTTCAGACAGCAATTCCTGCTAATTCCATCAAACTGAGAAAAAGAAAATTAAAAATGACAGACCAGCAAAACTTTGACAGCAAAGCCAGTGCATGAAATGAAAAACAGACTTTACTCTTTCCTGCAGAGCAGAAAGCACTTTGTTGCCTGACAACTTTAGCTCTGTCTGTGCTTGCATTGAAATTTCAATATGCCGCCCGTCAGCGAAATTTCGAAAGCTGCAGCTTTCTAGAGAAGTATTTCCATGCATAGACATTTTGTTTTTTTCCAGCCCATTCAGGCTGATTTTTTCCAAGCTTTATTTATTAGGATTAGTGGAAACATGAAGATGGGGGGTAGACATGCGGGAAATACGTCAGTGGTGGGATTCGAACCACCGACTCACCGCGCCATGCATGCTTTCCAGTGCACTGCCTAACTGACTGAGCTACTGGGCAGCACTATGCATAGGCATTTTAACATGAGGACTTCAAACAGAAAACTCAACTTTCACTCTGATATTGATGGGTCTACCAGTTGGCTTGGGACTAAATTCAAATGTTTCAACATATAATGTAAAAAATGCAAGTCTTGAAGAAATACAATGAGAAAAATACTACAATGCAGAGCCATTTCATATCATATCTGCCACCACATTTAATGGAAACTGCATACATAGATCTATCATATCAGTTTCACTTTAATCTGGAATTTAATATTTTAGGGACCTTTGTACAAGGAGAAACAGTAACAATTAGTCGACTGATGGCGGACTGATCGATAATGAAAATAGTTGGAAAAAAAAAATGCAACAGCAGTGAGGTTCAGAGTGATGTTCAACGTTTTATTTTGAAGCAAATCACATCATATTTTTAGATTCATCATTTCCTTTTTGAGGGAACATTTCCTGCTTTTTTTGTGAACATTTTTTTATTTCACACTTCACAAATCAATCACAGTTGTTCCTGCTTTTTAAAGAACATACTTCCTTTCGTGGTAAATATTTTGTGGGGACCTTGGCGACGGTAACAAAATGTAGGCCCCAGGTGGAGCCTTCAAACACTACGTAGCTGACAGTGAATTAATGAAGAGGACAGTCCTTAAAGTGCAAGGTTTTTAAATAACAACTATACTTACAATGTTAAACAAATAATACAAAAGTGGGCTATAGTAATTCTGACTGTCAGAAAAGTTACACAGTAGACTACACAGCCTAAACTCTACATAGGCCATATGGTCAATTACGCCAAAAAAGATTCCCCATGAAAGTGACCCATCCAAAAACTTCCTGGATGATCCGGACCTAGATTTTAATGGATTGTTCCTTGAGGTAATAACGACCGCTGGTAAAAAAAAAAATGTAAATCACTCCATAACTTTTGAAGTAATTCTGTGAAGCATTGTTGATCCAGATTGCATTTTCTCTAAACATTCTAAGGGTTTGTTCCATGGCCACCTCAAGTAAAATATTAATGACAATTTTTTGAATGCATCCATAACTTGGAACTGCATTGTATATGGAATTGTGGCCACATCGCCCAACTCTACAACACCAAAACAAGCAAAACATACATGAGCAAAAAGAACCTCCTTGGCCGAGGAGGTAATAATCTAAAGAAAGTATGACATTCCTGCAGGCAGCACTGTGGCATAATTACACAGTACACATTCTACGAAATGCAATTAGCCGTTTAGAATTTAGGAGGGAAACTTTTCATTTAATTCCTAGTAGTTCCTACGAAATGAGTGGAAAAAGTGAAACACTTCTCTAGACTCTAAAAACAGCAGTTCATGTCGGATGAAGCCTTATCATTTTTTGCCCACCATGGCAAACAACATTGTACAGGCAGCCTCGTTGTAATCTCTAACGTCACTCCAAGAATAGCTTTTCCCAACCAATAAATCACTCAGTGCAGTATTTGTCTCCACTCCCTGGTCTGCACCAATGTGGAGAGGCCTCACCCTGCAGACTCCCACTGGACACCGATGTCAGTAACAAGTCACAGTAACCAAGTTACTTTGCAAGTTATTTTTAGTGTACTTTCCAGTAACTAGTAATGCATTAGATAACATTTCCAAGTAACAAGATTGAAGTTACTTAACAAAGTAACTTTACCGTTTCAGAATGCTTACTTATCTTACAGGTTTGTTGCGGCATAAGTGGTAATTTATGGGCAGCTGCGTATTTCTTCGTGGGCAATTTTATCTCCGTGAGTAAGAGCCTAAGAGGTATCAAGGAGTCTATGGAATCAGGTCTGCACTCAGTCAGGGTCAGCTAGCAAGAGAGACACTTTATTTACAGAACACTTGGGTCACAGATGCACTGAGGAAACAACCATTGTGATGACATAGTAGGTGACGCCCACACAGTCAGAGTGTTCAAAGCTATGAACAATGGAGATAAAGAAACATAGTAGTTTCTCAACAAGGTTCTGTCAAACCATGTACTAATAACTTTTTCAATTAAATGCCAGGAATAAGGTTTTTAAATACGTCTAGCCGTTGTCAATGCCATTGAGGCGGCATGTGACCGACCCTCAAACACTACTGCCTGCTACTTGTGATTCTGTTTGTATAGATTTTTATTAAAAAATTTGACACATGTTGATATTCCCCAGAGTTCTCCTCCCCTCGCCAACATTTGTGCAAGGTCTGCTCAAGATCCCCGTCCCAGTTCAATAAAAAAAGTGCTTACACCAGAAAAAATAACTCAAAATGCCTGTCTAGCATTGTACCACATACTATCCGGCAGCAGCAAGAAAGTCTAAAAGAAAATGAATGATCCATTGACTGATAAAATTGATTAATCAAATGATGCATAAACAACATGTTGGCATCCCTCAACTAGGGCTCTGCAAAAAAAAGAAAAAAAATCTATTTGAAATCGAAATCGGCTTATTTTGTTCAGAAGATTTTGGAAAAAGTGAAATCGTCTGGACTGTTTTCAAGTTATAGGGGTGAATAAATTATATATGAATTGATAATTGTATTAATCTCAAGTCAAAGGGTGAGGTGTCAACTTCATTCCAAAAATGGACACCATTTGTCAAGTTTGAAATAGGAAATTTCTAGTTTCAATATATTTGTTTTTTTTGTTTTCAAGAAATCGGAAACAAATCGAAAAACGGTATTTCAAAAGCACAAATCGTACAGCCCCACCCGTAACCTAAGTATTGATTGTATTACCGGGTAGCAGTATAAGATAATGGTACACCTTCAGGCATTGATATAAACAGACAGAATTACATCTTCCAACACTATGACAGAGTTAGCCACCGACAGCCGTCAGGCTGAGGTGACAGCCAACAATCAAAAGCTATACATTGTTGAGATCCATGTCGCAACCTTCCGTTAACGTGCAAACATCTATGAAAAGGATTAGGGGTAGGGCGATCTTCGGCAAGTCTTAAATCCCGGTAAGTGCTCAGTCGGAAGGCAGACAGAATGCAGACATGAAGACATGACAGGGCTATCCTATCGTCGGGCATTGCACAACATGTGGGTCGAGTTGTCAGCACGCTGCTAAATGGAACAATCACCGAGGTGTAATTGCTGTATTAGGAGGTGCAGCGAAGGCTAAACAGGGTATTATACACCGTGAAGAAGTCACCGGGCAGCCTAGTGACATGCAATGACTGCATAGTGTTTACTACTCAAGGCAATGTTATGTAACAGCACTCTCTCAAAGTGTTTTCCACAAATTCCTAAATTGCATTTCTGGAGAGCCGTGACCAATTTTTTTAAAACTGTATATAACTGTAAGGTATGTAATGCATTCACAGCCTAGGTCATCCAAAATAAAAAAAAAAAAAATATTATTTATTATTTATTTATTTATTTATTACCTGCGCCGGGGCAGAGTTTGTTTTAGTTTTTGGTCACGTTGGTTTGTCCCCTGGATAACTGAAAAAGTTGGGCACGGATCAGGATGAAATTTTGCAGAGTTGTTGGGAATGACGAAAGAAAGACATGATTAAATGTTGGTGCATTTCTGTAGCCTATAAGTAACATAATAGTCATACTTCATTATTATTAACAGGTGAACGATCCACGTTCTCCGTAGTGAGTCACGCGCGGACGTCTAGTGATATGCAATGCGTGGAGGATGCGTTGGTTCTGGCTACTGATCTACCAGCACTACCAGCACTTGCATCGTTTTGTACCACTACGGCGCACGTTTGCAATCTCGAAGTGGTTCTAGTTTATTATGATTTCACAGTTGTTTCGGTTCGCTAACCGCTACTACTCGAGCTGCGGCTAGGCAGCGGGCAAAAAAATGTTTGCATCCAAGATGGTCATAAAAGAATATATAGAATATTTAAAAATATAAAAGAATATTTTTTAAAAAAACATTTCAAATGGTACATTTTTAAAAAGGATATTAAAGTGAACCCGGTTTCTACCTGTGATTTAACGAATCATTTGCAATGCAGTATTTTATTTTGCACCATTGTCCCTGAGTTGATTATATTGTGAACACTGTAGAAATTGAAGTTGGTTCAATCTTTCAGAGGAAAATAAGTGGATTCAACTTGAACTGCTTTGAATCTACTTTCATTTTGACTGGAATTGTTTACTGAATTTTTAGATGAACACCTTCTAAAATAATTTGGCCATCACTAGGCTTTTTTTCAGTTCGCGTAGGAATATTTATTAGAGACATTTCTTCAATAAGCAAACACTGACATATGTTGACTACTTGACTTGGGATTAACCAGTTAATATGCTACAGTTAGATTACTCAATTTTAATATATGATGTGGCACAATCTAAGTCTTGAATACCGTCATCAGTTAAATGTTTTTATTCCATCACAAATACTCTAAAACAAAGTATAAATCATTTGTAGAGCTGCAACCAATTAAATTGATCACTTAACGATAATTGATGTTAAAATAATCACCAAATACTTTGATGAATTGATAATCGCAGTGATTTATCGTTTTTTGCCCATTCTCCACTCAGACGTGTTGAATATATGTTGTTCCTAATGTTAGCCTCCATTCCCAATGTCATAGTCCTGTCCATTCTCTTGGACACTGAATACAATTAACACGCACAACAGCACAGATATTGCAATAAAAAGATTGAAGAAGCCCATGTGAAAACGCAATATGTTAGAAGTTAGAAGCAAGAACAGAAGAGTAGATGCTTCCATGGTATTGCTAAAAAAATGGAATGGAAAAAGCATGTAGATGAAGCATGTAATTTATTACTACCTGGATTGAGAGAATGAATGCCCTTCATAAATCTAGTGATTCCGCTTGCTGTATATCCTCAGTGCCAAGCCATGTCTATAATTTTACTGACAAATCCATTGCCTGCATGTGTGCGTGTGTGTATGGCTACGTGTGTATGCTTGCTTTTTAATGGGTTGGGAAGGTTGTGGGTCAATTGTTCCTTTTAATGTTGTTGTATTGTGTTGCTGTGAAGCATTTTGAATTGCTCCGCATGAAAGGTGCTACATAAATAAAGTTTGATTTGATATTAGTTATCAATATTTCATTAGAAACATTTTTAAAAGACATACACTGGTCGAGGTCTGCAGTGTTTGAGTGTTGTTGAGTTATATAATGGTGATTTGTTATTCAACACCGCACTGGCTTGTGGTGTTGTCATTGCTGGATCAATTATTAGTACTGTGGCTGCTACCGGGGTAAGATAACACACTGATGGCATTAAAACCAGGGTTGGGGAAATGGCAGGCACAGTAAGCAGTGAGCACTAATGAAACACTTTTATTATTTTACAGCTGAGACAATTGCTTGTTTAAATCGAGATTACTTGACTTCCAAAAAAATTGAGACAACTATAAATCAAGCGCCTTGACTAATTGTTTAACTTTTAACCCTTTTGGGATAATAACTACTGCGTCTGTAATAACAACTGAATTTTGCTGACATTTACGACAAAATGAAGTTACTCAGAATATATATGTATATATATATTTTTTTTTCATTGTTATTTCCACTTCTCCCCTTCTCGCGTTTGTATTATGCAAAGCATTTGGAAATGTTCAGAAAAGTAAAGAAATGTTGTTATTCATTATTCTGTTAATTCCAAGGTTCTTGCATGAATTGGCAAGTTCAATTTTAGACCTTTTTAGACAACAAAAACAAAACTGTAAGAAAACCCCCCTTTGCCCACCCCACCCCTCACCAACAAAGGACGATCCCGTTAGATTCTTGAAACAGAGTACACCAAAAGCGGAAAACAATATTGAGCGATAATATACATCATATACAAAACGATGAACCACATTGACCAACCATAGAAGTGAGGCACTTTTTGAACTAGGGAATGAAATTGTTTCAAGACTTTAGACTTGAAACAATAATACATTCATATTTCACATGACATTCATACTTTTTAGACCTGCGTTGAAAACGTGGACGTATACAAAGCCTACATTTTTTTCTGAAAAATTACTTTTGGCTGTAAATGTATTTTTCATAAATGCAAAAATTGGTTGCTATCCAAAAACATGCGTTGTTTATTGTTTAATTTGAATATGTCAACAAATCCGTGCATCATCTTGAGAACACAAGCATATTCTTGAGCATGCAAATAGAAATAAAATCAAATGAAAGAAAGATTCAGTAACGTAAAAAGATCAAGTAACATAAAAAAGAGCAAGAAAAACAAAAATCAAAAAGTAGCCATATGCAAAAAGGAGTGAGAAGTAGAACTTGTAGTTTCTCACCCCTGAAATCGCGATTAAGCGATAATTTTACACACCAGTTCTTATTTCCAACTTATGTATTCATTATATTCATGCTTTATCCGATTAGTCGATTAATCGATGGGCATTTTGAGGGTATACTCGATTAGTACATAATTTGCTGCAATCATAATTATCATGATGAATATTAATATTATAATCATCCTCATTATCATTATTATTATTGGTCGGGTGGTCTCACTGGCAACCACTATGCAGACTGACACGGCGGCCGCCACGGTGAGTGAAAGCGGAATAGCGGCCAAGCCGCTAACGCTCGGGGTGAGCGTCTCGGGGCCTGCCTGTTGTTCTGCATCTAATCAACACGCACGTAAAGATAATTAAAATAAAGTAAATGTTTAACTAGAAAAATAACCGGCGGGTGATTGTGATGTAAAACGAGGGACATAGGGGGGGCTAAGCTATGCTATACACAAAAGACAAGGGTTGAAAGTAATAAGATGAAGGATGAAACAAGACGGGGGGCAATTTAAATATAAATATCACCCCCGGCGGATTGTTACCTGTGTAGCACGGCTTCGTCGGCTGTGGTCACTGGGGATAGAAGCCGATAAAACGACACCGCAATCTCAGTTTGAACGCGATCCTCTCTCTCTCCCTCGACGTGGGTTGGTTTGGATACCGCACCATGGCTACCGTAACGCACGGTGGAGTGGCGCACAATGGTGGCGTCGTGGGATACCGTAAAACATCTAACACTCGATGGAGAACATTGTGTTTATTATTGTTATTATTGTTATTATTGTTATTATGATTATGATCATGATTATTATTATTATTATTATCATTACTATTATTATTATTATTATTATTATTATTATTATTATTATTATAAATAGTCACTTGCAGACAGGTCCCCAGTGTTGGCTAGGGGTTCCTTTTTAGAAGAAAAAAAAGTTGAGAACATTTCTAACAAATTTTCTATAAACTCCTGTTCAACTCGCAATATAGCCTGAAACCATCCTGAATTAAATAAATTAAACATATTTGGAAAACATTAAGTTAATTGTTGAAATGAATTCACTAATGATGAACAAAATAATTGTATCAAAGAACATTTCCTTTTATAAATCAATCAGACGACACTGTTCTATTTACTCACAGTACACACCATACTTTTTTATTATATTAAATAAATATATTAATACTCTATTGTAGAGGTATGTGTGTTAAGGAATGACACAGCCTCTATCATAAAAGCTCTTTATTCGAAGAGAGTCAAAACAGAATGAGGAGGGAACACTGAATGCCCTCGTGTCTGGTAGACAGCGGAGGGGGTGTGTCGATGACATCACAATGAGACACAAAGACAGTTACACCAGCAGTTAGAACCAGCCATATATGGGCATGAATGTGCTGGTCATAGAATGTCAGTGTCCACTTGGGTATGAAATTTCCCCAAGAAATGCAAATTGCTACACAGCTCCCCCAAAATTGTATAAACACGTCAATACACATCAAAGGAATCTTGTCCGCCGGCAGTGCCAACGGTAGTCCATTGAGCCGAGGCACGGAAGCTGTGGAAGTCCTTATATAGTCCCCCGATACGTACGGGATGGTGACGATGTGGATGGGGGCGCGCAATGTGTCCCTCGATGAGCCGCCCGCCGGCGCGGCGGTGGGTTTAGGAGGGATGTGCAGTGGTGGGTAAAGTCCGCTGGTGTTGACCGAGTGGCGTATCGCCCGTCACTTCTGGATCGAGCAGCCAGTGGTGCCAACACGCAGGCGTCTACTGGGTACGTGTACGATAGTAACCCATTGATGAGAGTTCGACTCGCCACTGCAGGTGGTGGCGGTAAAACTCCCGCAAGCGCGCTGGTGCGCAGTATCCCAAGTGGGCTGCTGATCATCCTCCGTGCATGGATGAGTCGGCTCTCTGTGTGTCCCAAGTGGGCTGCTGATCATCCTCCATGCGTGGAGGGAAATAGCTGCTCTGAGACCTGACACATCTCACGTATATGTCAGCGGCGAGCCGCGCATGTGGCGTCGGCTGCATTTAACAGAGGCCGAATTGTTCCGTGCTCCGATACGTCAAAGAGGAACGGTCGCCCTCATGCATAGCGTGCGTGGAGGAGGTGGCCACGCCGTGTCCCGCGGAGAGTATGTGTCAGCCCTCCGGGCGAGGTGCACAGGCTTCTCTGAACCACCCACGCCAGCGCCTGGAAAAAACATCTTCGGCACCTCAGGGACTTCCATCCGCTTACCTACCCCGGACCCAGGCTCGATGGGGTACCATCGGCACGGAGACGGGCATCTGCGACGTGCGTGCGGCTTCACCCGGAACCAGCATCGACGGGCTGTAGAGTCGTCCGATGGGCCATGTGTAGACGGCAAAGGCACCGTTGCGGTGCCGGTGGAAGGCAGCTGGAGGTAGCTGGTCGCCAAAGTAGAGATCCGAGTGTCCGGCTGTGGCGAGCGTCCTCCCAGTGGCGTCAGACGCCGGTAGCTGGCCCCCCCGGACGCCTTGGCCCGGGGTCCAATGTGTTCAATGCGCGTGTTCTCACTCTGGGAAACTTCCAAGAGCGGTCGAGGGTTACCAATGTAGAGGTATGTGTGTTAAGGAATGACACAGCCTCTATCATAAAAGCTGCTACACTATTGTATTTTGTTACTCGTACTCAGGGGTGGGTTGTAACTGACTACATCTAATCTGATTACAGTAATCAGACAAAATAGTAAGTGTAGTCCCTTACAAATTAAGGGACTACAAATTCAAAATGCATTTTTGAATTTGTTAATTTCAAATTCAAATATGCAATCTAGAGTACAGTGCCATTTGCCCTGAACAGGTTAGTATATGCAATGTTATAAACATGCCTTTATGGAGAAAAATCTCATCCAGGACATTGCTATAACTTGTAAATGTGCAGAGAACAGAACTCGTCTTGCAGGAGAGAAATTAAAGTTCATCAGAGTGCTTGAAAAATTGCTTTCTTGGCTGTAGTCGGGTTGAAAAAAGTCATCTGAAAGTAATGTAAAATAGTACATTCCTTTGCTTCTGACTGGCCACCCATTTGATGTGGTTGTGAAACGTCTCGATTCACACATACAAGGCTGTATAAAGACTACTGGCAGTATTGTAGAATTTGGTCTTGCTAGAGCTCATTTCCCCAATCCTCATGAATATGGTGATTAGGGTAGGGGGGGTTTGCAACTTTGCATATGTGTCAGCTACTCCAGATCAACAGGGTGGCCAGGAGGTGTATGTAGTAAAACAAACCAAAACAATCAAAGGAGCTTCTTCACAGCATCACACAATACTCACACCTTCAAGGCTCTGGGGTCTATAGTGCCCAGTAGTGACTTTTGTAGACGAGGAACTGTCTCCCACATTAGAAAACCTCGTAGTATTAACATGGCTCCGTCTTATCCACCCCGGACTCCCTGCTCTCGTAAAACAACGTTAGGGCACAGAGTTAAGATTGCGCACACTAGCGTCGATAAAACCCGAGATTTCTCTCACCGAATTTCTCTATTGGAAGAGATCCGCAACTCCGATGACGCTAAAAGCCTGCGCGCAGCTGCCGCTGACGTCTTACGTCTCGCCGCACCCCGCAGCACCGACTCCCGCCGTAAACCGAGAGTCGGCAGTGCCAGGCCGTCCCGCAGCGCCGCTACTAAAAGACCCCCGCGAGAAAGAGTATGTGCCCTCTGTTCCCCCACAGTCGACACTGGCGCCACAGGCAATATGATCCGCCACGCTACAGCAAGACGACTGGGTGCGCACATTATACCCAGTACCCAAGCCGTCCACCAGGCGGATGGCTCGTCCCCACTCAAGGTCATGGGAGAGACGCGGCTAGTGTTCACACGCGGCGACAGAGAACTTCAGTTCGAGGGCTTGGTGGTAGCCAACCTGGACGTCGAAGTGCTCGCCGGCATGCCGTTTATGGAGTCCCATAGGGTTATCATCGACGCTGCCCGAAGAGAGGTGTCACTCGGCGGCCACGCCACGTTCAAGTGGGGCAACGCCCCTTCATCCTCTGTCAGTGCCGCTGCGAGAC
>OMKY01221456.1:432-15245 GCA_900302395.1 Bregmaceros cantori
CTCCTGATCTCCTCTTTCTTCCTCAGCGGAGGAGACTCACTGGATGCTGCACCGCATCTCTCTGGACCGCTCGCTCTCTATCTCTCTCTATCCCTCCCTTTCTCTCTCTCTCCGTCTCTCTCTCTCCCCCAGTATCTCTCTCTACCAAGCCCACGTCTCTCTCTCTCTCTCTCCCCCATTTCTCTCTCCCCTCTCGCTCTTTCCGTTCCCACCTCACCTGTCTCTCTCTCCTCCTGTCTCTCTCTCCCCTCTCAATTCCCACCTCACCTGTCTCCCTCTCTCCCTCCACTCCTAGCTCACACATCTCTCCCTCTCTCTCTTCTACTCGGTCACTAATTACTCTGTCCTTGAGAGCTAAGTCCACACCTGTGTTGTGCAGCGCTATCAAGGAGTTCTCTCTCCAACCACATGATTTCAGGGTCTAGTTCATCAGCCAGTCTAAATGTCTTGTAAAGTATGGCTCGAATCGACGTCACAGACAGCAGCACCGGGATTTATGAGGTCCATGAAGTGAGCTGATCTCCAGGAGGAACAATTACTACAACTAGAGGTATGCAGTCGGTGCCAACAACTAAAGGGATATCCCCGAAACGCACTAGATGCATCGATACTGACCACTCAGCTGCTATGTTACATCACAAGTCAGTGTAAACAGAGCAGGTCGAGAATAAATCAGACAAGAATCTGACTGTGATGTCATATTACATGATGAACCTCAATCACTTCCACTAACTATGTGACATCACCGGTGGGCGGTGGCCATGTTGGCTCCAGGGCGCTGTATGTGTACGCTCTGTGCCAGAGCATACAGAGACACGGTTCGAGAGAAAAATTACTGTAAAAAATGTTAAAATCTAAGAAAGGATGTGGGATATCCTGAGTCCAGAGAGAAATATTTAGAAAAGATAAACATTCTAAATGGATTGGACCCCTACAAAATAGCCTCTATTTACCATTTACTGTACTGTAATTTTTAAACTGTGTGCACATTTTAAAATGTGTACCACACACAAGGTACTGTATCACACACAAAGTCCTCCCTCGATTCACTTGTTGAAGTCTCCGCGTCCAACACTGAGGAAGAGCAGTTTGATCACTTCTGTAAATAGTTGTAATGTTTAATACTGAATTGAAAGTGTTGGATATGTTGTGTGACATTAAATGTGACATTAGGGTTAGTTGCTTGTAAGTTAACGGGACAACTCCGACAGGGTGAATCAGCTGTCAACCATTTTGGACACCTTTGTCCAAAAGTTGTGCATGGATTTGGATGAGTTGTTGGAAATGGCCAACGGAAGAAATGATTAAATTTAGCATTTATGTAGTCTATAAGTAACATAATCAGACTTAATCACCAACTTACGATAGAAGGCTGGGCGCTTACTGCAGTCACGTGACCAGACTTCCGGGTCGCAGTGGCCGCTGGGAAATGTAGTTGGCATGTTCGCCAGAGGTGTCAAACGCGCTACACTACGAGCACTTGTATTGATAATGGGTTGCCAAACACTAAAAGTACTTTTTTTTGTACCACTGCGGCGCAGGTGTGCAATCTGAGTATTATACTACTAAAAACACATTGCACCTCCTCGCCCCTTCCTGCAACAAGTGTGCAAAGGTTCTCAAAGGAAACCGTTTTTGACAAAAAGTGTTAGCTGATTTTGTAGTCATTTCCAAATCCTTGCTCTATGTTTAATGAATGAAATGTATGAAAATGTATTTTACTTAAACAACCACAAATCCATTAGTTCATTAAGAAATGCCAAAGATGTTTGTACTACAGGCTTAGCACTAACTGCTGCATTTCGTCTGGCTGTCCACATGATTTAAGGCAGAGAATGAAATGAATGAATGAAATGTCCGAAATCGCTCCCTATCCCCTACTCCCTATCCCCCATATAGTGCTTACTTATAGTGCACTCAACAGCAACTGCCGAGATTTCGGACACTAGAGTCGGCGGCGTTGAAAA
Organism: Bregmaceros cantori; assembly: GCA_900302395.1. Lineage (NCBI taxonomy): Eukaryota > Metazoa > Chordata > Actinopteri > Gadiformes > Bregmacerotidae > Bregmaceros > Bregmaceros cantori. The sequence goes on from OMKY01221456.1 coordinate 2,400, forward strand.
TTATTATGAATTATAATTATAAAAAAAATATAATTATAACATTCAAAAATCATTACAAAATATCAAAAATACTTACATTTATACCTATTTGCCGAGGTCGGTCGGGTTACTCCCGCCGCGGCATTTTTTTAAAGTTTAGGTCATTTTTAAAATGTCTCGCAATGCATTATGGGTTATATTGCTCCGTCTAGGGTACATTCGATGCTCACTACATTTCGCGGTGCATTGTGGGATACTTTCAGTGCACTATCTAGGGTACATGGAGAATTCGGACACCCCTACAAAATGGCGTGCGCCCCATATAGTGCACTATATGGGGGTTAGGGGGCGATTTCGGACACAGCCAAAGAGTGTGGTGGGGGGCATATGTACACACATGTTTAATGATACAGAAGGTGTTTTTCCTTTAAATATTTTTTTTTCTTAGTTGATTCGAAGATGATATGAACTTGATTTCCGCTGGTAGAACATTCCACACTTTGACTACGTCTCAGGACAGGCCATTCTTGCCCATAAGATTTTTTTTTAGTGCTGTGTTGTTATCTAGATGCTATTATTAGCACACTAGCACCACACTAGCTTCCAGTGGTACACCGGAAAGTCACGCCTGCAATCTGAGTACATACTGTAGTGAATGCACGCGCGGTGCATTCTGGGCCGGCACCGTTGACGGTCCTCCACCGGCCAACACGCCTCCTTAAATAGAGTCCGAACTAACCTTGGCAATGGCTGAGTTCAGCTATTGCCGACGTTGTAGTTCCTCTATTCCCAGCTCCTCCACGGGGGGGGGGCGCTTTTGTTACAATATATATTTTTTAAATGTTAGAACAATTATAGATTACTTCACATGTGGAAAGATCGACACATTTACAGTGCATGCATAGCCACCAGATAAAGATTGGTGTGTAGTTGCTGACACATACTTTGTTGTATTACTTACATATACCTGTTTTATTACCTATACTTCAAATGGGATGGCTGCATTCACTTGTAAGTCCGAGGCGAATAATTAAATGCAAAGACTTGTGCGAATGATTAAATTGTGAGTGTGTGGGGCACGGATTATCACAAGAACATCAGGTCCCATTCCCACCATCCCATTTTAATAATGCAGCACAGGTTCCAAAAAATGTTGCCCGCCGATAAACTTGTCGTTAAGAGCAAAATGAAACTCTTTTTAAAGAGTAGTTGTAGTAATCTGTAGTCCATAAATTACATAATGATGGTAGCGCTCGGACTGTGTATATATACATAGCAGCATTACAAAATATGTAGTTGTGTGAATTGCATTATACTGTCATTAATGCAATTGAGTGCTGAGACATATTTTATTACACTGGTTAAAGACTATTGGGCAATTTGTATTGTTAACATGGCGAGCAAAACCACCCAAATATATACACATACGATATAAATGCAACTATTCCAGTGTATATCCGGCGGAATTATAAAACACATTTAAAAAAAAAAATTAAATCGAGCTGGTGAAGTGCACATTTGAGGTTGCAATTGCATGTTTGAGATCGGACGGATTTCAGCGACACACTTGACTGTGTATTCCTGCCTTATGTTAGTTTACCGTATGTCGTCGTAATCGAACTGTTATGGATCTTCTTAAAACTCGAAAGGCGAAGCTATGACCTCTATCGATGACAATAAAAGCATTCTGCCAAAGGAGCATTTACGTGGTATTGGTGGGCGGTCGCCAACTGGCGTGTACGTTGGACTCGGGAAGAGCCAAAGTTAACGTCTTCAGACGCTTCCAAACGAAACCGAACATTCATGAACATACTTGTTACGTTGTAAACATATGTTGAACATTACTTTTCATCACTGTGTCCAAAATGTGATATGGATAGATCTGAATGTTATTTAAAAAGAGCCACGTGACCCACTGTCTGCATGCGTCACGGTGGCCGAGAGGTTAAGGCGTTGGACTCGAAATCCAATGGGGTTTCCCCGCACAGGTTCGAATCCTGTTCGTGACGAAGTTTTTTCCCCCTTTTTTTCTGTCTACGTTTATCAAACTTTATGGGCATATTAGGGTGCAGTGTGCAATACGAGCAGAAATGACCATAAATGCATAACTGCTGTAGCACCGAACTGCATTGTGTTCAGTAATTATTCGAGTAGGTTTTAAGTATCTGTACTTTTACAAGTATGTATTTATCTGAATACTTTTTACTTGTAGCCAGTAGATTTTTTAATGCGCACATTGATCACTAAGATCATATTAACTCAACACCGAATTCATGTTTATGACTGATTCTTTTATTTATTTATTTTTAATTCCCTGATACCCACCATCGAGTTACGGCGCGTTCATTATTGGAAGAGCACGGCTGGCCGCGGCACACATGGTAAGAAAAGGGGGGAAAATCACCTGGTCGAAGCAGCGCGGATGCACTGTAACCTGGGAGACGAAAGCACTCCAGTGCATCACCACAGCCCGACATCGGACAACATCATTGGGGGACATTTGCAGACAAATCCTGGCACAAATAATCCTGGAGCAGCCGCAAAGCCCACTGGACAACCGTTTCTTTCTGTGGGCAATTACAGTATCGAACCCACAAGCGTCAAATGTTTTTAGCTGCAGCATGGCCACACCTACAAGTTGCCACAACACGCGAACCCGTTCAGACAGTTTCGATTTAAGCCCCACAAAAATTGACATACATTTTACATTTCTACAATCCTATCGGAAAAATGAGGCTGGAACATTTTCCGTGTTTTTCTATTACGTTTTATTGTACAAAAATACAATGTTGAGCAGCTTCTCGGTACGTATGTGCAAAGTTTACAAGATAAACAGAGTCCCACGCATTGTGAGATGTATTAACACAATTAAAATAATTAACATATATCGATATAATTGACGCACATTCCTGAAATCTGTAAGTGTTATCTAAAAAAAGTGCAATCCAATATTTTAATTTGTATTTTAACTGCTTGATGATGAGTATTTTGACATTCAATTTCACAGATGGCGCCATCAATGCATTTCCCTATTGAAGAGTGTCAATTCAGATCTATAGCATGTCATCGTGTTACCGCCGTGATGAAAAAGAATACAATTCAACTTCTGACTAACCCTTTTACTCACACATCAAAACACACATGTTTTGATTGTGAAATCATGAAATATTCTGAGGGATTACGTTAAAACATAATAAAGAAACATTAAAAAACGTTTTTATTTTCCATACTTTTTTATCATTGTTCTTGGCAATCCAAGTGTATAAGTCTATCATTTCAAATCAATTTTATCAATTCAAATACATATATAAAATATATATTAAATAAATTAAACTTTATGCACAGATATATGTGCACTGCATTAGAAATCCATCAAATTGCTTTATATTTCTCTTATTTTTGTTGTAAAGGTTATGAACCTTGTAAAAATGTGAATTATGTGTAAATGTACATTTCTGTACAGCAATGATATCTTTACTTTGTGCAAAGTCTAAATAGTGATGGCATGCGTCTTAACAGAAAACTCAGCTGTTGTCATCCCATGAAAATAGAATTGACCTGACGAGGTAATACAATATTAAAAGTGCGACAATATCTAGGCACAATGGGATAGCACCTGGCTTACAGCATCATCCTAACACGGTGAAATCGCATTGTCTTACAACAAACAATGGAACAACAACGTGAACAGTACTTTGACTCGGCTCTGAGGAACTCCTTCATCCCTCACTACACAGCCATTCATGAGGTAGTGGGCAAACTGTTCTGTATTGTTTTCAGTGCCAGAATGGTTTGAAATTCAAGGTATTCTTGCGAGGTTGAGGACAATAGGTGCTATGCTACATAGAGCTGCTGATGTAATTCCATAAAAGTTATGCAAAGAAATGAATCAAAATACAATAAGTTAGTTGGACTGCAAAACATTAGAAAGTAGTCCTTTCACATCATATTCTTCACCATATTCTGATGTTGGCGTCACACCATATTTGATATAAGGCCCCCAAACAATGCTGTGCTGCCAACTTGATTTCGGATTGGGGGACCCCTGCTGTACGGGATGCAAGCAGTATATGGAGTTCAGAAATTTGACAATTATGTTTTACATAATCTGATTCGGGAATCAAATTTTGATCCCCAACGACTTCATCAGGCAACCCTTGTTAGAAAAATTATATTCAAGTGCCTACATGTAACATTTTTATTTTAAAAAAATAGTTGGGTGTGGCTGATTGTGCGAAAATAACAGGATATTTTGTGTTTGTCAGCATGTGTTGTTTTGAGTAATATTTGAGTTTGAGTAATATTTATAAGAAACCAGGGTTTTCATATAAATATTATCATATAAATATGTGTAAACCAGGGGTGTGAGCACGGGTGCGCCTTGGCCCGTCCACTTTCGAGCTAGACCCCATCTAAGAATCACGCAATAAATTCTTATAATCTCACACACTGTATAATCTCACGCATCAAATTTTGAAAAATATAGATGAGGAAGTGTGAAAGAACAGTGTCATCTACCGTTGAGTCATGGTAATCTCCACGGCATCCACACAATATATTAGCACTGCAGCTTGCAAATATATGACCATAAGGTCATAGAGTTTTTGGAAAAGGTGCTGTTAGGGTACGTAACTCTAATCACTCTTCGTCTATCTAATTAACTCATTCAGTGCCAGCCCTTTTCAAATTCACTACGTCCCAGTGCCAGGGTTATTAAAAATGTTTTTCAAGGCCGATAGAAAATTAAGTTCTGTGTCCTTGTCAACAAAACCCAGAGCAAAGGAAACTTCAGACTTTTCTCATCAGAAAGAAAAATGTTTGTTTCTATTTGTTTCCATTCTTTAGTTATAGCCTCCAGAGCATGGGTGCTTATCACCAAAATGTGCTGATTTCTGACAAAATCTGGGTATGGCCATTGGAAACCCAAAGACGAGATGAATTAATTAAAGTCTAATAATGAACGTGTTAAATTACTCATTATTTGGAATAGCACTAAAACTGAACTAAAGTAAGGCGTTACTGACAATATCTCAGCTTACAACCCCACATTCTGAGCCCTGATTTTTCTGGGCCCACCTGTTTTCTAATTCCTGCCTAGGCCCCTGTTATAGACCCTATAGTGCAGTGTGGGGAGTGCCGTGAAGAGCTGAAACTGGCCCAGTGGTCACATACTGGATTGAGTTCCAACAGGCGTGCACGTCATTTACATCCTGTGACCTGAATGATTGAGTGCAACACAGCAAAAATCTTTTGGGTGTTGAATTCTCGGGTCGGGCATGGCTATGTGACCCCAAAGGGCTGTGGCAGAGACAGCTTTGCCCACCACGTTGATGCCTCTTTTAGGGTGATGTCCGATGGTTATATCCCACCGCTGACAGTATGTTTCCACCAAGTTTGGGCTATTTCCACTGGTTCGTCGAGGAATCACTGCAAGTGCACAATCGTGCAAGCAATGAAATACAATATTTAAAAAAAAAATTTTTTTAGTCGGAAACTGGGTTGAAGAGATTGGGGGTAGACATTGCAGACAAGTCAACGAGTGTAGTCGAACTTGCGACACTGTGGGCGCTGCGGTAGACACAGCGCCACTAACATGAATGGGGTCGCGTTAGGTGCGGTGTCCATAGCCACTCGGCCAACGCGGACCCCATGACATACAATCTTGCTGCAAAACTTTTGCAACAATGCTGATTGTTGCTTGCCGTCCAAGCAGGGATAAGCCAATCCTGCATATGGGGTGAGCTCTCCCCAAATTTCTCAAGGGCTAAAAGATCAGCATGAACTTTGAGTACAACAGGTGGAAACTTGCTGTGAATTGGTGGGATCCAGTTCTGAGAGATAATTCAACTTACTTATTCAATATATTTCAATAAAGTGACATACGACGAACAGTTGAAAAGTTTTGCATTCTGTGCATAGAATACAGTGCAGATAAAGTGGCGAGTGATGCAGGACAGCATTAATAGCAATATTTCCTAGTTGCTTCATGGAAGAATCCTCAGGTAGCCAGGTATTATTGGTTGTGCGACTAATGGCATTTTTCCTATCCATCTTTTCCCGCCCCCATTTTCTCTTCCATTCTTGTTTTGACCCACCGTGCCCAGTGGCAGTTGCTCCCACTCCCTTGTTAAAGCACCCTCACGGGACAGCATGCTATTTGTAGCACACGGCTATCACAAAAAATAGCCATGTGCAGGGCTCCGCTTACAGACGCGCACACACGTACGCACACCCGCGCGCGTCTGTGACGCGGGGGGCCGTCCATCTTCAAGCAGTCAGACGGCACGCGCGTGCGGCAGTGTGCTATGATACGAATGTGTCACGTGACCTCCGCCGACCACACTCGTGGGGTGCGAGCCAACGCACCGTCCTCCACCTCTGCCAGTGTAAACAATGATGACGTCACGCCACCGCGTCCGTCTCCTCTTCCACGGTCCGTGCGCGTGGCTCCTTCAGGCCGCCAACTTGCCCCCATCCCTGCTCTGCGGGCGCACGCACACAGACAGGGGAAAACATTCTAAATAGGTGCTGAGTTGATAGCACACATAGCAAAGAAGCGACGGAGAGTCGTGCAAAACAATTTGAGGCAGTACTTTCAAGTTCCTAGTACTAACATAGTACATGAATAATATCTCGAGCAATAATAGTATTCATGTACTGGAAAGCTAAAACACATAACCACTGTAGAAGTACCGTTTTAGAATGAGTTCAAATATATTACGGCCTTCAAACATGCATTGAAATGCCGGCAGTGAAAGAGTTAAAACACCATGGCCAGGGCTGGACTGGGGAGATTATTCACGCCGGGCATTTTAAACCAAGACTGGGCCACCAGCAATTATGACTATAATTTCATCTCAATCTTTTTGCACCTCACCTCATTGGCCTCGGCCACAATTAATCATGACTTTAGGGCCAATTATTAGGAGGGTTTATATACCGTTATCCACCCCAATCACATTTTTAAAATGTATAATAATTTTTATACTATACATTGTACGTTATAAAAAAATCGACAGGTTTGCCAGGCCACTATAGGGCATCATCCCTACGGACAGTACAGCACTGACCAGTGACACGGAAATAATTAAAATACTATTAGATTATTATTAGAACATTCATTATTTTAAAAAAAACGAATTAAGTTTGGTAAAAACAGTGTGCGTGTGTTTTCGATTTGATGCTGCATGTGATATGCATTAAATCACTTAAATGTGGTTCAATTTAATTGATCGTTTCTTGCAAGTGTATTGATTAACGTCACTTTGAAATCAATGTAGCGGTTGACAATAGATGTGTTACGTATGATGCCTATCATCATCATCATCATCACCACCACCTGTCACTTACAGCTTTCCTTTGGTTGCTGAGACAGAACGTGCAGATGGGCCTCAGTGGCGCCCCCTCGTGACTTCCCAGTCGGTGGTACCGCAGACACGGCTGGGGGTCCGCTGTAGGCAGTTCTCCGGCCAGCAGCAAAACGTTGGCCAGGTGAGAGATGTAGCTGGACGCCAGTCGGAGTGTCTCGATCTTTGATAGCTTACGGTCGGCGGGCTCGGTGGGAATAAGGGATCGTAACGCACCGAACGCCGCGTTCACACTGTGCGTCCTGTCCCGCTCGCGGGCATTGGCCGCCTGCCGCTGCTTGCTGACGGCTGCCAATCGCCGCTCACCTGCCACCCCTCTCCTCCTGCGGCGACTCCCCGGACCGGAAGACGATGTTTTCCGCGGGCTTCTGCAGCAATCCCCACCACCAGTGGAGTGGTCGTCTGAACTCTCGCTGTCCGCGTCGTCCAAGTCTGACGGGAGAGCATCGCCGCTACCAGCGTCTCTGCCTGTGGCCTTCATGACGGCTCTGGTTGGACTGGAGGCGGGCGGCGGGGACGCATCTCGCCGCAGCGCGGTGAAAATAGAACGCGGCGGCACCTGGGGGTGCAGCTGCTGCGGCCGATCCGGTGACCGCGGGCCTTTTGCGCTGCACGGCGCGTCCCTTTGGCAGATCAGCATGCCACGTCTAGGATGACGGTGCGCACTGGCTCGCCCCTCAATGCGCGGGGCTGCGGGGACAGGTGGGGTGGGGGCACCTGTCGAGATGGACATGGTCCGGTTCTAATATAGGAGGCACCTGTCGAGGCGTTCATGGTCTAATATAGGAGGCACCTGTCACGATCTACGGAGACCCCTGGAGGGGCCGTCATAAATATATCGTACTGCGTCCATATAGGCTGCTATCGGAGTTGAAAGCGGTTGCTTTGGAACCTAAACTTTTCAATCTACTTCTAATCAATTAATACTACACACGATGAATTGATTTATTTTACCCCCCACCCCCCCTGGTGTATCCAGCAAAAGCAACAAGCTATTCGCTCATTCAATAGAAGTAGTGCAACATAGCCCTGTGGGCGCTAGGTAACTTAAAACTTGCATCAATCACTCCAATAAATTATTTAATATGTTCCAATGGCCAACATTAATAGAATTAAGCCATTCAAAAGCAATCTCTTTCCAAAACAAACGTCAGAAAATGACAATACCAGAAGCCAAATCAATGCCAAAGCTAAATTATTGCTACAAATGCATTGCACATTAATAGCGCCCATTGGAAAAATGTCATAAAAATGTACCACTTTTATAAATAAAGCAGTTTTTGTCAACACATGTCAAACAGGCAGCGTTTATTTTTTGAGTCTGGTGGAGATTTATCCTATTGCACAGTAGCACTTTACAGCCATTTAAATCCCAATTTCCCATACTCTTTCTGTTTCTTTATGGGAAATATGACTTAACAATATTGGTAACTGCCTTAATCTTCATCAGAGAACTTGGTTCACAAATCAAGCGTACCCTTATGAGCAAGTGACTGGTCTCACATGCATTTTCCCCCCACTTCGCTTATCCCAAGGCTTCGCATTCACATTCGCCACCCACGTCTTTCTCACCTTAGATGTAGTTTTGTACATTCCAACAAGCCACTTTATTCATTTACATTGACAACAGTGTCTGACAACATATTTGTTAACACAATTTACAATCTCCGACCGACATGACAGGGTGCTTCCAGAAAGTGAGCGTGGTAGAACATGGTGCCGTTATTCAATTTAGGCTTCCTATACTTGGAGTGGGACTTGGGAGAAGTGATTATTGAATTTAATACCAGACTCAGGTACAAGTGATAAAAGCTGCCATAAAGCATCAGTGTGCTCCGATATTGCAATAACTTGACGTGATTGTAGTCTTACCCCTTTTCTTTTTGGAGGCAATTTATCCAACAGACATTAAATAAGAATTAATAGGTGGGAACTCCCATATTGTCCGTTTTAAAGCTGTGAAATATAGCTTCTTGGAAGAGAGAGACTGGGTACATAGAGTATACAGAAACATAATGGGCGGGAACTGACATAACTATTGGTTGGACAAACCAGATGCCATAGAACTGGTTTTGGAACAGTTTTCTATGACATTTTTGAAGTAAAGCTGTTCACATATAAAGATGTAAACACCGCCACGGTGGCAACTTCTATTACATAGGCCAAAGAGAATAAGTTAGTAATTTACTCTAGATTAGTGTGCCGGCCAGACTCATGCCGGTATTCCGTTTCTGCACGCAAACCGGCAGGATCCCTAAAAAAAATGTTCAATTACCGTCGGAGATCAGGCCAAATTATATTATTTTTATGGTACACTAATTGACATGTAGTTCGCAAGTAACAGCATGGGCGGTCACAGGTAGCAATGGAGGCAGCAGAAATCGGGGAAAAGTCGCTCGCTGCGAATGTCGTGTCACGTCTGCCGAGAGATAATGTCCAAACAAGTTGAGTGTGTCTAGTAGCGTCGGTTGAGGGTCCCCCGGGAGGACATGGTGAGTGGCAGCGAGACGGAGGACAGCGAGGACACCTCCCAGTACAGTGAGCGAGACAGGAACAGCTGGTAGAGCACCACCATGCAGATAGACTGACAGAGGACCATGCCGATAGTCACCACCTGTGACAATGGGAAAGCACAGCAAAAATGCATTAAACCTAGCTTGGAAAAAAAGAAAAAAAACAACATTGCGAGACGTTGTGTTTTTATTTTTAAATTTGTTAAAAAGTTAATAATAATTACACTTTTGTGTGCTGCAGTAGCTCAGTCTGTTAAGAGGGAGTACACTTCAAAGCACACAAATGCCATATGTGTGGCACGCAGAGTCGTGGGTTCGCCTCCCCTCCCTGACATCTTTGCATGCATGTCTCCTCCCCCTTCTTCACCCTTTTTCCAGCCAATCCTGAATAAAGCTCCAAATGGGGCACAAAAAAAGACATTAGTTCCAAAAATACAAATGTTCCGATTTCAAAGAAAAAAAAATAATCGATTAATCGTCAGATTAATCGATTATCAAAATAATCGTTAGTTGCAGCTCTAGTTTTTATGCACGAGTTGTGTACCTTTTCCTGCTGGTGTTGATGAAACGGCAGGGACAGCAGAACCAGCACTGGATGGCACAGCAACCACAGTAAACAACCCTTCAGCGGAGACCACAGAAAACACCATTACACAGGGAACACATGAAAGCTGAAACACCATTTTCGTTTTTGTGGCCAATGGTTTGTGTGTGTACTTGTGTCGTTTAGCAGTCAGCAACCCACGGCTCCAGAGCCACATGCCACGTTCTGTAGATCCTATATATAATTTCACTTCTCCAATATCATGGTCTTTGTCTGCTGCGTCATATACTTAATTGGAATTGCTAATCCAAACAACAATTTAATAATAATAATAATAACTTGAACTTATATAGTGCTTTTCAAGAAACCCAAAGCGCTTACAAACTAAATTAAAAAAATGAAATAAAGTTAGTGTCCAGAGTGCTGGGGCAGTAAGGAGTCCCAGATCAGAAGACCAATTTATGAAAGGGGTATCTTGATAATGATCAGAGGTGCCCAGGCCTTTGCATACAACTGTACATGCCTACTCACATTCTCAGAATCAGAATATTTCAACATACCCAAAGGAGAATGTTTACATTCTCACAGGATACACAATAGCCCCACTGATAGGTACCGCACAACACAAACAAAGAAATGTCCCAAAATTCACATATACTGTAGTAATAATATAGCAATAGATAAAATATAAAACAACTAGAAGCACTCAGAGATTGCAAACCTGCACCATAGTGGTACAAAAAAAATAGTACTTTTAGTACTAGCAGTATGTGTGGCAACCCATTATCAATGCAAGTGCTCGTAGAGTAGCACAATTGTGATTGACGCCACCGGCAAACATGCTCAGCACAAGCCAACTACAGTACCCAGCGGCCCCAGCGATCCGGAAGTCTGTGGAGGTATTTAAAAACCGTATTCTGTATTTAATAAGAAAAATATATGTATATTTTTATCCTACAGTAGGCCATTATAGCTGACACTTACAGACTTAATTTAAAAATGACTTGAATGACAGGGGTTGGGGGATGATTAACGGCACAAATTCACACTTCCCTGCAGCCAGTGTCTGGGTACTGGCTGCTATGAGTGTGAAAAGTGTATATTTGATAGTTAATCATAAAATGAATTATAAATAATAATAATAATACTAATAAACAAAACCAAACCGGTTCAAGGAATGAAAACCGAAACCGAGCGGAATTTTCCAAGGAGCGGAAACAAAAAAAGACTTCTTTAAATGTTCCGGAACAGAAACGGAACTTTATGAAATCCGGGTCCATTCTCTATATATTTTAGCATATCATATATCTGGGACTATTTCCATTCAACTTTCACTGTCAGTCGTCAAGCCCCATGCATCTGGGGCTCCATCTTGTGGACAGATGACGAAGTGAATGTAATATTGTTAATACAGTTGCTATGAAGTTTGAAAGTCCACCGAATATATTTTGTATAAAAACTATATTTAAACTTAACATTGCACAATATAAGGAACTTTAAGAATGAACCAAATGTTTTTGTTCCGAACCGGTTCGGGACCAATATTTTGGTGGTGGAACTGTTCCGAGAACGAAACCGTTAAATATAGATCTGCCTGAACCATTCAGAACGGAACGTTTTAAAAAATAATTTCCTTTTCACGCCCTGCTAATAAATAATAATACAAATAATTTTATCTAACAGTTACCTTGGAGAAGGAGAGGTAGAAGTCTGTTTTGATAGTGCTCCTTTCGGTGGACACTATGTGATAGAGCAGTCCCCCCAGCACTAGGGCAGCTCCAGTTCTAAGCAGCATCAACAGCACCCCCACCAAGCTGGTGTGTTGTCGTGCAGCGCTGTGGTGGTCATGCCGGTGCAAGGAGTACTGCAGGCACAGTAGCAGCACACCCTAGGGGACCAGTTGGGGGTGTTATTAGCAATTGTGTTGCGGGACAGCAGTTATACTTAGCCTGGCGAGCCAGAACCAACGCATCGTGTGGCACATACTTGCATTTCATGCAAGTATGTGCCACAGTATTGTTCGGTGGATTATGCAATATTTACAGACTATAGACGAGTTTGGGGGGTACTTCCAGTGTCTGAACATCACACCCGGTGTCATTTAGTTCGCTGTGTTTTTGGCAATTTTTCAACATGAATATTCGGTGGGAACACACACCTACAGGGTTATTTTAAACGGATGGTGCGAGCTGCACGATAAATCGTTTTGAAATCGAAATCGGATTTATTTATTCGGACGATGGCAAATGAAGTCAAATCGATTTTACCATCACCCAGCGTATTTACGGTAGCGCCTCGTGTTTTCCCCTCGGACACGCCCCCCTTCTTCATACACACAAGTTCCTCCTCGCTGCATGGCTGCAGGCAGCGCTTTAAATCTATCGTGTGGAATTGGTTTGGCTTTGCAACTACTAGTTTACACCGCACTGTAAAATGTTCCGGC
>OMKY01221457.1:0-16978 GCA_900302395.1 Bregmaceros cantori
TATAAACAATAATAATGATAAACAATAATAATTACAATGCATTTCCTGCTATAATTGACCTCATTATATTAAAATTATATTTAAAGATTTACAATAACATTTCAAAGAAAAACTAAGCGTAATGTAATTTTAAAATGACGTAATGGAATTATTTTCACTGGCTGATATTTTCATTAAGTAACTTGTAACTGGAATGGACTACTTTTAAAAAAAGTCAAAGATTGTGTAACAGACCACACATAGGACTGCATAGGTTACAGTGACCGTATTACATAACTTTTTTTAAGAACTGTATCACGAGTTCCAAAACCACATTTCAGGGTCCCAAGGTCGAGGCTAGCTTCAACAGTCATAGTTTGCTTTGGACAAATACACTAGATTTATTTTAAGATTCTTGCCATTCGAAGATAAAGCATGCAGCAGAAAAAAAACACTGTTTGCTTTTTCTTCTTTTTTTCTTCTCTTAAAGTCACAGAAGCACAGTCCTGGTAGGTGTGTGGTTTGCGGGGCAGACAACCCAATCAATAATTAAAATACAAAAAAAAGTGTGTTAGTTCTGTGGCGCAGTCGGGAATACACTCGCACCCAGCACACGTACGATGCCTGTGAGTTAGTTCACAGACAGGGGTATCTCCTCCCCTCGCCAACTTTTCTGCAATGTCTTCCCCTGATCTCTCTTGACCTACTGTCTAACTAAACCTCAAGAAAATGGAAAATGGAGGAATAATTGATTAAAAAAAAAGTATATGAATACAAATAAATGAATAAATAAATACACCAGACCAAGACCAACAGCTAAGTAAATATAGAAGAGCATCTATACCTTCTGTAAAATGTCTATTGAGGGGGTGACTCTGTGGCACAGTCGGTTAGATCACTTCATCCAGCCCCATGCACTCTTGTGCCCGTTACTCACAGTGCACACAGCAATTGGACATATGCTGCAGGTCTCCTCCCCCCGCTCCACCCCCCTACCCCCTCACTAAGCCGTCAATACACATGAAAAGTGGTGCTTGCACCCACATTCTTTTTAAAGAAAAACATGCCTATTGACTATAACACCCATTTTGAAAGTTTCATATTTGCCAGCCAAAATCTCAAATATCATTTTTCTTGTGGGATTTTTTTGGCCTACTCTATTAAACCAAAACAGGGAATTATGCACACTTCACACACCAACGTCGGTGGCTGCCATGCAAGGCACTCATCCACAAGCAGTTTGGGATTCATTGCCTTGCCCAAGGACATGAAGAAATGGAGATTTATTCGTTATAATTTGCACAACAGACGGCCCACAATTTAAAAAAAAAAAAACATTTAATCTCGATGACATTTGGTTGGAAAAAGATTACCCACAGGATTACAATCATTCCTGCCTGTTTGGATTATCTCTCAGATCCATTCTATACCCCTTACTATATTAGATAAAAGACAATAATATCATTAATAAAACTAAACATTTTTATAAAAACAATGGCTGTGTCCGAAATTGATCCCTATCCCCCATATAGTGCACTATTTGGGGCGCACGCCATTTTGTAGGGGTGTCCGAATTCTCCATGTACCCTATCTAGTGCACTGAAAGTATCCCACAATGCACCGCAAAATTTAGTGAGCATCTGATCTGAGCATTGTGAGACGTTTTAAAAATGACCTAAACTTGATAAAAATGGTGCGGCGGGAGTAAATACCAACAGACTACGGCAAATAGTTATAAATGTAAGTAAGTACTTTGGACTTTTTGTGATGATTTTTGAATTTTATAATTATATTTTTTATAATTATATTTTATAATAATTTTCAACGGCGCCGACTCTGGTGTCCGGAATCTCGGGCGTTGCTGTTGAGTGCACTATAAGTGAGTGCACTATATGGGGGGTAGGGAGTAGGGGATAGGGAGTGATTTCGGACACAGCCAATATGTGTGATTAAATGTGATTTAATTAATGAATCACAAACCCTGGAATTAAAGATTAAAATGTATAATCACTAATTAGGATATAACCGAATACACACACACACACACAAAGATGAATTAGAAGTTGTCCCGTGTCTGGACTCTCTCCCAGATGAAACACTGCGACAGTTCCTTGGTTGACATTTGTTAGGTCCTTGCCTTAGGGTTTTTGTTGCATTGTTCCAAATTTAGACTTTGCATGCTCTGCCAGCGGACCCACAACAATATGGTGGTATGGTCAGCATTATCTCCGTTTGGCGGAAATCTAGGGTGGCTAGCAGGCGTGCCTCGCAGCCAACAACGTCTCAGGTTAAATACCGCGTCGGAAGCATGAAAGCGTATGTTTCCGCAGTTTTCAGGCACTGCCAGTGTTCACGTGTGAAGCCTCCGGGTGCTTTGGTTTTATCAGTTGCACCTTTTTATTCCGTAGGTTCACAATATCAAATGTTCCATGAACTAATGACTAACAAATAACTCGACAATGGGGGATGATATAGGGTCTCTAGTTAACGGGCATAGACTCAACTTCATATGTTTTAACAGATCACTCATGAATGGATATTAAGACACAGTGCATGGCAGGAGGCATGGAACACAAACCCAGCGAAACTACGTTCCAGTTACAGTATATATGATGGCATGACAATATATTATGTTAGATGATCTTTGGTAAATGTGCCATACTGAGGTTTGGAGTTATTTTTGGATTACACATTTTATCTAAAGTACCCCGTAGTCTGGCTGACGTTGGACTGAAGACTTTGCACCCAGCTCTCTCCATCTCTTTCTATCCTTGGCCACTCGCAAAGTGTCACTGGGCCTGCAATTTTGCAAATATATTTGGAACCCCCAAACTCCTGCCGAATTACACGTGCGATGCTTGCGGGCGGTCTCCGAATCTTGCCAGTTCTCCTGCCAGCATGCGAGGGTGAAACAAGACGTTCTCATTTGACCTGAGTCTTGTTGGAAGCCAAAAGCCTGAAAAGAGAGGCATCACTTGCACAATTTCCTGCAGGCTTGAAAAACAGAAGGAGTCTCGTCTCCTCCCACAGATCGCTTACACTGCTGGGAGATTTTCTAGTTAGGAGATTTATACCCTAATGGCTAACACAGACCTATTGAAATTCAAGCTCGATAAAAGACACAATAAAAACATGTTTATTTTCACGTTGGTCACGTTAGCTCCTCGGGGCCCACTTGACCTGAAAAATGTTGTCACTCGGCAGAGTTGCCGCTAGCCAAGGTGGTGAACGCGCTTGCCTCACGCTAGCGAGAATCTGGAGATTTATTTCTATGCTGTCAAATTCCGTGAGGAGTATTTACAACGTTTAAATATGTCTGCCATATAGGCAGTTTCGACTTAGTAGACTTAAGTCGACCGTATGTCATATGTTGTCATATGCTGCATACGTAGCTTCAAAGCATAACGTCACCACTCAACGCGAAAATTGAGGCATGTGACATGAAGTTGAAAGTTCAAGTAGTTGAAATATTGTATCTCAACAATGAATGCCAATATAACGCTCAACAGTTAAGGTGCGACACATCCAAAGAATGTTGATGTTACATTCCACGCATATCAGCATTGGCACAAGCAGATAACTTTGGATAATGGCTTAGCTCACTAATCACGACAAATCTGTTCATATTTTTATAATGTAAGGCAAAATTATTGGAGGATCCATTGCCGTGTGACTGGTAAGGTTAGGGAAAGCCATTTAGATGGGTGTAAAGTCAGCTCAGATAAGGTGTCCACATAAAGGAAATGACCAGTCTTGACACTGGAATATGTCTAGAGGGTTCATTTATTAAACTATACTCGACATTAGCCAGGTATAGGCTAGCTAAGCTATGAGCTAAACAGGAAAACATGGCCGAACACCACACATGAGGAAGCATCACTGATTTATAGCCGATGGGGAGGGGACATTCGATGATGTCACAGCTTGTAGCCAATCAGGACAATGGAGGCGTGCCTCTACAAGTCACATTCCCATAACAATAGGCAATAGCCGTGTGGCCATTAAAATTACGGAATGTCATGAGTTGTTCAGTGCAACCATGCAGCGCTTTGGATGAAAAAACATTTCTGCAAGAAGAGCCAACTAAATAGTGCCTTGTCATCTAAAACCGAGCATAACAGATTATATATAATTTCCTTATGTTTCTGTATTTCGCCTCTGCTGTCGCTCTAACATGGATCATTCATTTCCAGAGGTCCAGCGTTGTTCATTTTAGGGTGGGTAAATCATGAATATTCATAGATGTCGTACCATCGTTTGGGTCTCCCTTTGCTCATTTTACCTTCCACCAAACCCTCAGAGTTTTGTTAAACCGACCGAAGAGTTTTAGAGAGCTGCGTATGATTCAAAATCTGTGAGGCTATTTTCATTTCTATGTAATCTGTGAGGCGATGATTTGACTTCCAGAAACATGACGTGGTTTAGGAATGTTTTGATTGAGTTTCACTGCTTTGATGTCCAGTGCATGCCTACAAAGGCTCTGCAAGACCACTGGCAGTATGTAAGTATCGCAGATTTTGGCCTTGGCGCGCGGCGGAATTCGTAGCAGGTCTGATCCAGATGAGAAGGTAATGTCCACTGTGAGTAGATGCAGAGACGACAGAAAGCTCCCGATGATCTAACAGCCATGGTAGCAGTTCTGGTAAATGCACTCACTCACACACACACACACGCACATACACACACGCACATATACACACACACACACACACACACCACAGGCGGTAATTCTGGTAAGCACAGACACACACACGACCACACAACCTTGGATATGTGCGGCCCATCACCGGCGGTCACTCAAACGAGGGTGACTGTCCACAGGCATCAATTTCTGGTAAGCGCGAACTTGCACGCGCAGAGCTCGCACACACACGTACGCACATATACACGCAGTCACACACACACATTCATGTACCCTTGCACACACATACGCGTGCGCGTGTAGAGTGTATATACACAGAGACAGACACGCATCTATCCT
Organism: Bregmaceros cantori; assembly: GCA_900302395.1. NCBI lineage: Eukaryota > Metazoa > Chordata > Actinopteri > Gadiformes > Bregmacerotidae > Bregmaceros > Bregmaceros cantori. Next base: position 4,961 of record OMKY01221457.1, read on the forward strand.
CCGAAAAGGTTGTGCAAGGACACCGGCCACACATTCAGCCATTCATTCGCTCCCATAATGTAAACACACTCTACACCCAGGGTGGGAAAGACGAGGACCACATCTAAAACAATTTACAATAATCAGGTTTAAAAGAATGCTATTATTATAATCATTATTAAAAGTTTTGTTCTTTACAACTACAAGTTATTTTTGGGCGCAAGTGCCGTTTCTTTGTTGAGAGAGAGAGAGTGACAGGATTAAATCAGAAACGTGGATGAAGAGTCGGAGAAAGAAATTATGCGAACCCACGGCGCTGCTCGGCCTGTGGCCTGGGGGACGCGCTCTCTAACCACTCTGCCACAGGGCGCCTCCTACAACTACATTTTAAATAAAGGATTACATACACTTTTCTATGTTTTTTAGCATAGAGGTCCTGGTGCGCAAGACGCGGTAGCGCCTTCCGGAGGGGAGGAGGGAGAAAAGGTCATGTAAATGGATGGAGCCCCTCAATAACAATTCATAGTTGCATAGTTAAATCTCGCAGTTATAGAGTTCAACGTCGTACATCCTTGGTCGTATTTGTTCGGTGTTAAACAATTGTCATTCGTTCTTGTATCAAGCCTGGGTCGTGCTCTGTTGGGTCATCATAACCCTTTGGCCACCAAATATAGCAATCTTTTAATGGTCGTCGTAAATGTGCAGATCCTTTCTTGTCTGTGTGTGTGTTACTGTATACACATAATCCTTAAAAAGGCGAGCAGATCTAAACAGTGTCAGGTATCTCCTGCATCTTTTCTGTTATCGCTGGGCAGTCGGCAGGAAAAACTGGGTGGGAAGATTAAAACAACACTGATTAGCATGTTTATGCAGTGACACACACACACACACACACACAGAATTGTTTTAATCTGCCCATCAACCAATTTCAACGTCTTGTCTGATGGCCCAGACAAATGTGAACAATGTGATACTCATGGACGATGTGTTTTTAAAAGCCACTATGGCTGTGGTTTAGTAAACAACAGCACACAATACATGGACTATCTAATACATCTTAACATCGACATATCATAGACATATCAGACTGTATGGGCCTTCTTTATGTTCAGGGTTCACGGCAGGCCTTTGTTACAAAATGTGTAAGGCTTAGGTTGCCCGCTATTCAGGTCTGTACATAGACTGGCTGGGAGCAGGTTGTTTTGTCTCAAAAGTCAGGATTTGGGATTCAGGGTTAGGGTTAGGTTTAGGCTTAGGGTTAACCCGTAATGCCGCGGTGAATAAACAACTTTGTGACAACACAACCCGTATCTGTCTGGCCGGGTACATAGACTGCTCTTCTACATAGACCTACTCTTAGATGACTGACATGCTCTTAACAGCTCTGCACGGTGTCCTTCCTCCCTTTGCACCAACATAAACAAAAATTCCCAGTCTGTGAACGTCATTGACAATGGCAATAAACCAGTGATGATGGCACCACAATGATGTCACATTGGCACACAGCCATCTGCATGCCATGACATCACAAGGATGAATAATATATGATAGTATATTACAGGGAGTATATATCTGATTGGTCCTTACTCAGCCGTGGCACGCATAATGGCCGGCAGTGTTACGACGCCCGACTCGGGACTAGTTAATCATTAAACCTTGCAAATGAAAAAGAAATGTTGCGTTCTGACGTCGCGAAACACTTTGGTTTACATCTCCACAACTCATATTTTTTATGAGCTGGATAGTGTTCAGTCACACCAATCTGGAACCTACTCCGTTTTCTTAAGCCATTTATCGAGGCTCACCTTACGGCCTAACAGGGACATCACGGATTGACCAGCAATCGATTAACAGAACATTATGAAATCTCTTCTTGTCATTGTTAGTAGGCCTACAGACGGTCAATACAAATTTAAGGTATGATTTTTCTCTGATGAGTTGAGATCTGTGGCATTAGTATTTAGTAGTATTTTTGTAACTATATCATGGATATCCAGGTGTACAGTAAAAACAGCAACCTCTGCAGGGGTGCATTGTTGACAGTGGTTAAGATGATTGGTCTAACATGATTACTCGGTCAACAGTTTAAGAGCGGACCCATGCCTGTTCCCTCGTCCGCAGTGCACGTCGTCACGTCCGCACGGCGTGTGCACGTGCGTGACATGCGCTAACTGTTATGGTCCGTTTTTATCTGTTAGTGTCGTCAGTTTATTATGATTGCGCGTGAAAGGCAGGAATGACTGTTTTCTCGAGAGTGTGACGGACACATGGACACAGACCAAGCACTCAATAGTTACTATCCGTCAGTCAATCTGATGATGTCCCCTTTTCTCTCCTGAAAACACTATGTAGAACAGTATGAATGATCATACATCAGCAGGAAGCAAGTAGAGGCATTTGTTTCAGATTATTGAATTAATTAATAAAATACATAATTTTCTATTGCATTTATCAACCAACAATAGCCCCATTTACATGGAACCAAACAGCCTAAATATAATCCGTTTATAGGTGGATCTGACTCAAATGTTCTCATGTATACACGTTTTCCATTGCTGCTGTTCCTGTAACATCACACTAGCATGGAGTAATGGGGGGAGGCTTGCACAAAAACAACAGACAACTATGATTCAATTTCTTGGCAAATATCAATTATTAAACTTGCACGGACATTTATAATCTGTTACAAGTCAGGGGGGACGGCTGGATGAACGGCGAACGTCCGAGGACCGCCCATCTCCATCTCCGGCGCCTCCAGCCCCGCATCTACAATCAACAGTCCGCCCCTATTTAAGGCTACGTCCGACCCCGGAGACATGCGGCCCCAAAGTCTCAGACCAGCGTGACGCGGGAGCCTCCACCCGTACCTGATCCAGCCCCGGTGGACACTGATTGTGAGATGAGTACTGTTTCTGACCCGTGACATAATCAATTAGAACATCTCATCTTTGCACCCCATGTAAGTCGCTTGGTACCACCGCAGACATTTGAATGTCACTGCCATGTTTCAATTTTCACTTGGGAGTTTTAAGAACTTTGGCTAATTGTAGCTAATTCATTCTATCCAGAAAGCACAAATTAAGATTGCTAGTTCAGATAGCATATAAAAACATTTAAAACACATGCAAAAAAGTGGTGTCGTGACGCTTAGACTAAACTGGACAAGATCTGGCTAGAGGCCTTAGCGTTCAAATTTCACAACGTGTTTGTGAAAAGGCAAACCACCGTTGGCTATCTGATTATTGAATTATCGTCTGTACAAAGAGTTTTAGTTGCACTGTGCTGCACTGTATTGAACTCCTGTTCTCTTGGGTTGGTATGTTCCCATTTCATGTTCCTTTTTATGACGCTGCTATATTTGCCATGTTTTTTGAAAACAGAAGTGGAGGGCCATTTGGCATGAAACGTAAAATAAAAAGTAAAATAAATAAATACATGAATTAGACCACTGACTGTTTGCTGTACAGTTCACAGGGTACACTCCACGACAATGTAACAGTCAACCCACCCCTCTTAAACCCTGACTCATAGATACCATGTGGGAATAGCAGGTTGGATTCATTGGAACAAGAATTTCACAAAAATGTAATTTTAGGATGCCATAGTACATGTCCAACCACTACAAATTAAAAAAAACTTACATTACAAGTAAAAGTACAACCTGAAGTAAAAAGTCTGCCAGTCACTTTGGACAGGTGCGGTCACTCGTCATCATTAACCTGCCGAGGAGCTGCACGCTGGACTAAGTACTTTTTGGGGGCCTTAGCAGCATCTCCCATTTTGTTGACAGTATTAGTGTGGAGGGGGACGAGAGAGCGGGGAAGTAGACCTGTAGCATACTTATGTGTCCTAGCCACAGGCACAAGACTCTCTGGGGCTGGATGCAGCGGTCTAAACCGACTGTGCCAATGAGCCAGCCCCGCCAGACCAAGTACTATTTGGAAAGGTCTGGTACCCAGGCACCCACTAGCAACAAACACGGCATTTGGTGGTGATGTACAGTTTTTGTAATGTAATGTAGTAATCAGTTACCACGCAACAATGCAGACAAGTAGTTAGGGGAAACAAGGAATGTATCCGTCGGAGAGGTATGTGCTGGCCGGATGCACGGCGAGAGTGCATATCCATCGAGGACAGGAATATTTCATTGTTGCTAAATTTAGCATAGTAAACACATAGTTGGCTGCTACTGCTGACGCCAGCTAATAGTCCATCTTAGCAGGCTTAGCAAGGTTCAAAGCAAACCTTTACTTGTTCAATACAAAAAAACAGCACAAGGCAAATGGGGGGTAAACCCAACAACCCAACTAGCAACAAATGGGATACATAATACGACAATAGGGTAGATTGTTATTTTCAGTTCTTTTTTTTTTAAGTTGCTCTTTCAGTGCTAAACAGCATAATTCAATCTCAAGAAATATAAGAAATGAAACAAGAACAAGAAACAGGAAAACATACAATCATTCGGTCAATCTCACTGCACGTGCAATCTCCTGTCTAAGTCGGTCATGCTACGGGTTCCTATTTGATGTTTATATAAAACCTCTGGGTGGTGACATTTGGCCTCAATAGAACACGTCACTGTCTTAGGATTAAGCCTTTGTTGAATACAAACACAGACACAATACACGAGAACCTAACCAATAATATGAAGTACAGACTCTGTAAATGCAAGTACTACTAAAGCTACTAAAAAAAAAGTTTTTTTGTCCAAAATATATATATATATTTCAAAAAAGACAAGAAACAAAAAAACAAAAAAAGATAATGTATTAATATATTTTTCCTACCAATTAGTATGTTTACTCCTAGCCCTAGTATACTGATGTGAGGATACAGCTGTGTTGGCTTGGACATCTGATTAGGATGCCCCTTGTGAAGAGTCCTACTTGTACTGGTGATCTTTGGCTGGTCAAAATTAGGCGAGTGCAAGTCAGCAACGCAATTTTATTTTCCACTATGTCAGTGTGATGACTTAGTTAAACAGCAGCAGCTCGCTTAAACTACAACACGTTTATAGTGCATATGTTGACGTAAAGAACAGAATCTCAGTTAGCCTCAACCCTCAACAACACATTTCAAGCGCTTCTGGTGATGTAAATAACAGCATCTCAGATAGATAAAACATGATTGACAAAAAATAAATAATAATAATGATGATATTAATATATGTAATTTTTTTTCAGGATTCCTCTGGGGGGCCAGAAAAAAATTTATTGGCAGGCTGGATTTGGCCCACGGGCCACCAGTTGAATAACCCTGTAGTAGGATATTAAAAATGACAATGTTGCTTTCCGCTGGATAAACATTTAGCAGGATCGTGACCGTGTGTCGACCAAACTTTGAAATACAAAGCCAAAAACGTGATCGGGACTCCGCTAGGTAGAGTCCTGCACTCACTTCCTCATTCCCATCCCCACCAGCCCAGTGTGACAGGTGACATGTGACTAAGCCTGTTGCTACAGGTGGCTGTTTGATGTTGATATAAAAACCACTGGGTGACATTTGGCCTCCATAGAATATGTCACTTTCTTGGGATTTCGGTTTTGCGAAAATGGCAGACCTCCATGCAGCAATGTTGACACAACAAAAGCTGGTCTGGCGCTAGAGGCGCAAACTGGTCTGAGTCCTGTCTTAACTGGACGGCTAACAAAGACTTAAAAGCTGACGGCAGAGCTGACGCTGTTTCTTCTGGGGAGAGTGTGTGAGAGCTAGGGGAGCGAGAGCAAATGAGAGAGAGAGAGAGAGACAGAGAGAGAGGAGAGTGAAAAAGAGTGAGTGTAAAAGAGAAAAAAGATTCTAGAGTGAGTGTGACAAAGATGGACGCAGAGTGAAAAAAGATGGGGAGAGAGGGCGAGCGAGAGAGGGAGCGAAGAAGAGAGGGTGAAGTGAAAGTTGAGTGAGAAAGAGCGAGAGAGGAAATGAGGGTGAGAAACAGAGGGTGACACAGTGCGAAAGAAATGAGGGGAGAGACAGGAGAGTGAGATGACAATAGAGTGGAAAGAATCAAGGAAGCAAGGAGGGAAGCGAGAGATTTTAGAAAGGGTGAGAGAGAAAGAGCATGAGTGAGAGAGGTGGGAAGAGAGAGATGAAAACAGGGAGAGAGTTGAAAACATGGGAGGAGTGAAAGAGGGGAAAAAAATAGCAGACAGAAAGGAAAGAGCGTGGGGTAGAGAGGGAAAGACGGACAAAGTGAGAGTGAACTAAAAGACAAAATGCAACAAGAGAAATGGAAAATGGGGAGAGCAAAAGAGTGAGACAGCGAGAGAGAGTGAAGGGGGGAAAGCGGGTGAGAGAGCCTGAGTATACAGCCGGTTTCTAAGAACTAATCCATTGTCTAGCAGAGAAGCCTCTAGGACTGTTTGTCTCTTATTAAAAGGTGTTTGGACAAACGGATGTTTCTCTTTTTTCTTCCAAACTCGGCCAAGCTGTCTGCAGCCAATGACCAACGGCCTGAGGAGATGTGGATTCAACTTGGCAGAGTATTAAATCCTGCAGAGCTGTGTGTGGGTCACTGGTCCCCAACACAGGGACCAAGGAAGGGAAGAATCTTGAGGGCCAAATCTGTTTGGTTCAAATAAAAATTAAATTATCCCTTTCTTTTCCAATTAATCTGGCTTGGTTTCACAGCGCACAAATAAAGGTGGCTCAAATTAAAAAGAGACCATTGGAATCTTTTTAGAAAGAAAAAAGAAAGAAAGATTTCCATTTATTTAGTGCTTTTCTACCACATATTGGCACTCAAAGCGCTTTACTGTGACCTCTCAATCACACGCCAATGGTGGCTGCTGCTATACAAGGCGCTCGCCACGACCCATTGGGAGCAATTTGGGGTTCAGTGTCTCGCTCAAGGACACTTTGGCATGGAGACTGCCGGAGGCAGGATTCAAACCACCAACCTTTTGGTTTTCAACCGTCAAGTCATTGGAATCAGCTTTCTTCGCCATGTAGCATACAGAAACAGCAGGAAACACACATGGAACAGCTTGCAAAGAGCCAGCTATGCGGAGATTTTGCATAGCCACTGCCCAGCACCGCCTGAGTTCAGCAGCATCAACAGCATCTCAAGAAACTGTTCTTCAGTCTAGAGGTCTTAGTGCTCAGGGCTCTGTAGCGCCTGTCCGAGGGAAGATAAGAGAAAAGATGTTGGTTTGTGAAAGCGCACTTAAGACTATAATAATATTGCTTTGCCTTTATCATGTAATTGGTGAGTTACAATTAAATATGACCATCGCTCCCTCTCTGCAGTATGCCACTGTGAGGTTGCTGCGTGTGGTGTGAACTAAGCCACAGGTACAAGACTATGCATGGGGATGGATGCAACAGTCTAACCGACTGTGCCAGAAAATCAGCCCCCGAAAAAACTAGCCCCCCAACAAATCTAGTTCAATGCAGAAATGAGGCCCATTCACTAAAATCTGTACTATTCCTTTAACAGAATAACAAACATGTCCAACCTCCTCTCATGTAAGTGGGAGAGATGTTGGCATCTGTCGGTCTGTGACCAATGTAGCTAAACATCTGCTGAACGGATTTGAACGTTAGGACCGCTTGCAAATGCCACAAGAAACAACTGACTTGATTGATTTGTGGGACTGCTCGCATTTTGTTTACTTTTATTTGAAACAGGCCTGCAATTTACTATTCCCCCTCCCCAACACATCATGTCGATTATGTCTCTTCAAAAACTGAATACCATTGCTGTTTATTTTCCATCAGCACCAGTGTTGCCATAGTTACTTGTAAAAAATGAATCCAACTACTGATTACTAAATACTCAAAAAAAAAAGGAACTACGTTAGATTACTGTGACTACCTTTATTTGAAAGTACCTCAGTTGATTACTTTTGTACCGCTGTATTTGAGCAGCTGCCAAGTGCCTGCTCACATTAAAAAAATTAAAATAAAGAGTTTTATCAAGCCTGGCCAGCCAAAACAAATGAATCCTTCGTCCATTGCATGCGACTAGAATGAACATTTGGTCTTGACTACGCAGGTTAAAAAAAGTAAAAAAAAATTTTTCTTTCTTTCTTTGGTACACATTTTAGCATCATTATCACCATGCATTTCAATATAACTATTGGTGTCAGCAGGAGGGCGAGCTCTTCTCTACTTCCTCAACTGGGTGTCACAAAGCAACTGCTGTGTTACTCCCGTGACAAAACTTAAGGATGCTACGGGCGCTTATTTGCTGTTTATATAAAAACCCTGCGGTGGTGACTTTTGCCCTCAATAGTGTACGTCACTTTCTAGGGATTTAATTTGTGTTGAATACAAACACTCAGCACATTACAGCTGCTGATAAAAGCAGTGAAACTCAAACAGAAACTGCTAGCCTGCATGAATCCATGTATGAGTTATGTTACATGTTATAAGTTAATGTATACTAATATACCTATAAACTATTCCTGTAACTATTCTGACAATAAATCCGAAATCGCCCCCTAACCCCCATATAGTGCACTATATGGGGGCCATTTTGTAGGGGTGTCCGAATTCTCCATGTACCCTAGATAGTGCACTGAAAGTATCCCACAATGCACCGCCAAATGTAGTGAGCATCGGATGTACCCTAGACGGAGCAATATAACCCACAATGCATTGCGAGACGTTTCAAAAATGACCTAAACTAAAAAAAATGCCGCGGCGAGAGTAAAACGCGACTGACCACGGCAAATAGGTATAAATGTAAGTACTTTTGACTTTTTGTGATGATTTTTGAATTTTATAATTATATTTTTTATAATTATAATTCATAATAATTTTCAACGGCGCCGACTCTAGTGTCCGAAATCTCGGCAGTTGCTGTTGAGTGCACTATAAGTGAGTGCACTATATTGGGGATAGGGAGTAGGGGATAGGGAGCGATTTCGGACACAGCCAATGATTTGTTTTTTTTTTTTCTCGCCACCATTTTCCATTTTTATTGCAGCAAGTAAAAAAATAATAAATTCAGTAGGGAACATCGTGTCGGTAGAAGAATGTGTTTGGATGCGTGATGTTCACAAAACAGCGCGCACGCACACAAATTATGCAAGGTGGTATGTCCAACCGTTAAATACTAGTAGGCATGCAAAATGGATACTTTCTGTGCGTGTGGAAATGTAGGATGCCTAAATTTGACAAATTACTATCCTGGAAATGTTCTCTCTTCTCCCTGCGTGTCTGTGCGGCGTGCGCGAACCCGGTAATGGGACATCCGCACTGAGTAGATTGGTGCCTGCCACAGGACGGTGTAGCCAGGCGAACTCGACCAAGGAACAAACTTAGCAGAGCGCCGATCGAGGCGCGGTGGAGCCCGTGGCATTATCTGGAGCGACACCGGCATACATCGCATGCGACTAGAACGATCATTTGGTGTGGACTATGCAGGCTCGAAAAAACTGGCAAAAAAAGGTTCAATCCAATGCAGTTATCAAATCACAGTGCATGACAAATAGCATAGACGCCCATGTCTCAATTTGAACATGGCTGCCTTAACAGGGTAACAGGGTCATGTTGATCAGTATTATAGTTCACAACATTTTCACTGTAACAAGTTACATATTTTAATGTCCACAAAGTATTATCTACATGTTATTACTGTACGGTTTAGATTATAAAGAAGAGGATCTATACTTGGGAGGAAAAATAACTGAATAGAGTCCTGTATCCATTTATATCACAACCGTTGCTCAGCGCCTTGTTTCGTTATCCTGACTTTTTGTGTGTGGCAAATATTTTATCGTGAGATAAAATATTTGTATTATCAAAAATAAAACAGGAAAGCTTTTGAATAGCAGATTGAATAACTATACCCTGATAGCCTTAGCCAGTGTTATGTCAGAAATGTTTGAAACTGCGCTATTGAGCAGACTTCAGACATTTATCCATTCCTCTGATAACCAGTTTGCTTTTAAACAAAAGCAGGGAACTGACAGGCAGCACATTTTTGACGAATTCCACAGACAAAATGAAGAAGAAACGGTTTGTGTTTCATTGGCATGTGCTCTCGATTGCCAAAAGCTATTCGACAAATTGTGTGCCAGTGAATTTCCAACTTTAATCCCTTGAATCCTGACTTGATGTCTGCTTATTCAGAAAAGTCTTCAAAAATTGCTTAATGGCAAATACCCCAAAAAGGTTTGAAAACACTTTCATAGAAAACCTTTATAAAAGCAACTGTGTAAATGTAAATTAAATAACCGGTGCCCTGAAAACAGGTGTCACTGATTGGCAGATCAATTTTACTGACTTAAAAGCTGCTCTTATTAGGACCAGCTGGTCTAAAAAAAAACATGCTTAAAGTAACATGGGGTGTGTAAGTCGGTTTACAGTCGTTTCATCTCAAAGTTTTTCATCACTGCGGGATTACGGGTTAACCCTAAAACTAACCCTAACCCCTAACCGTTCCCCCGACCCTAAACCTAACACTAACCCCCTTCCCAGAACCCCAAAACCCAACCTGATACCAGGTAATACTATAATATCAACGGATGTGTGACGGAATACGTGTGCAATGAAGTGCAATCCCCAAAAGAGGAAAAGCCCTAGCAGTCTCTAGCAACAGGTAGCCAGCATGGTCACTAGCGCCTAGCTTATGTAGCCTAGCCAGACCCTGCTGCATCCTTTTGTGTTAACGGCCCTGGCCAGAGGCAGGGCTATTCTTCATGAACCATGAACCATGGTGTTGGACTATTCTTCATGAACCATGAACGTTTATCTGAAGATTCACATCATTCATGTTTGAAGATCATCTCCTTGAGACTGTGCTTGATTTATGTATCACAACCAGTGGACTTCCTCAATCCTCTTTGTTTATTAGATCGATATTGTATTGATCAATTATACGGGTTTGGTCTTGTGGAACCCAAACCTTTGTTATACTCTGCTTGGGTTCATATCTGTATTCCTCCTGAGAATCATAACACTACGTAGGGTACATTGAGAATTCAGACACCCCTACAAAATGGTGTGCGCACTATATGGGGCGCACTATTTCGGACATAGCCATTGTATGGCCTGCAGACTAATGCAGGCCATACACCACCCAGAGCTGCTGCATGGAGTCCTGTTGCCCCAGGCCAGCCATTACAAGGCCACTCCTTAATGCACCATCAACACAAAACAACGCACATAACGGCTAATACGTCACATACCACACGTAGAAAACATCCACAGACATGCGGTAATATGCAATACACACTCAAGTGGGCGTATAACATCAACATGGACACAGCATTATTTTTTTTTTAATCCATCCGCCCGGTCAGAAGTTATGGAAAATACAAAGATTCGGCCATCATGAATTAAGCCATCTTGAAAGTGTCGGTTACCCCTATGTTCCGTATCCCTATTTTCAGCCAAGTTATAGGTCTTGGGGCCCCCTAATCCCCTCCCTTAACCCCTACCCTAACCCCTTCCTTAACCCTAACCCCCAAACGACCTGTAACTTCCCCTACCGTAACCCTACCCCCTTCCCTAACCCCTACCCTAACCCCTAAACGACCCATAATTTTTCTGAAAATAGCAATTTACATCCCTGGCGTTTCACGTTTTGGGGGTTTCAATAAGTAGAGAATCTTTGCAATATTAATGATTCAGAGATTATAATTGTTCTGATTTTACTGGTGAAATTCAGCGCTGTCCACTTCCAGATATACTTAGTGCCTATTAGGAACGAGATTGTGATGTCACTCGTGGAAGCAGAGGAATTGCACCTCCTCGTTTTAAGGTGGAGTTGCATTTATACACGTGGAGTTGTTTACATTCCTGCACGTGCACAGTGTGCAAGCCGTGCATCATCACGCATTGCGCAAGTTACATTTCTTTAGTAGTATTAGTAGTATTTCAATGCTGCGTTTCCTTCGCACCGAGTTGGTGCGTCCGAGATGCCTCACAATGCTGTTTGTAGAACCACGTGACTGCGTAACGACCAACAGAGTGGCCGCATTATATCGGAGGCTCCAACTTGTAGCCGCACCGGTTGACATGCGAACGGGGAGCGGCTGTTGACATTCGAGGCCGCTCCTACTACATATAATGACCTCCTCCACACCG